>CAOLHI010005228.1:0-78041 GCA_948474755.1 Ctenosaura bakeri | reverse complement strand
TGACGATATACTTGTGAAAGAGGAAACAAAGTAGGTTCCATGGATTTCTTCCCAAGTCGTATTGCCCACCCTTAATCTCTGTCTGCTGTAGAACAAATACACACTTCCTACAGCAGACAGAAGGAAGGGCCAACAAAACTCACTGGATATGATACATTCATAGATACCTCGTTACAGAATGGGTAAGTGCACTTGTTTTTCCAGATTAAAATATGTCAATTGTAGGCAGCAATATGCCTCACATTTCAAGAACCCAAGTCTTGAGAAATGGTGGATCTGGTGATGACATGAGGCAGTTAATCCCTACCCAGTATGATCCTTAAAGGCAGTTTTGCCAGCACTGCTGGGGCTATCAATAACATCTGTTGAAGGACTATCCCGTGAGGCAGAGCAGCTGCTCAGAGAAAGAGAAAATTCTGCATACAGATACTTCTCAATGTTAAGTATGCATATTCATTTGGGCAGGGAGTGGTGGAAAGAATTCAGGTATGCTGTGATAAGAAACTGTAGCGTTGGCAATTTTTGGAAAGGTTTCTACTTCTGCTTCTTCTTACCAAACTGGCTTACAGACACTAGCAGCTTGTGGAGACATGTCCAGATGAAACAACGGCATATGAAAACATAAATTAGTGTAAGAAGTGAAGAGTCCTCTGTTCCTATTGGCTGCTTTGCTTCTGCTTCAAATTGCATCTGGTTTCAGTCCAAGGACAGAAGGCGATAACTGGGCTGATGCTACGCCAAAGCTTGGAACCTGTAGCTGCATGCCTGTTGTGGTAATGGCAGATGCCATGATGATTTCCTAAGCTGATAGGACAGTGTAAGTGTGTGAACAAACAGCAATGTGTGTCAGGAATTCTTTTTCTAAATGAGAGACAACTGTACTCTAGCAGGTAAATGTTGGACTCATGGGCTGACAGACCTTAACTGAAGTCCCAGATCACCTTGCTACTATGATTTTACTACCAGTCCCTCTTTGAGACTTCTCACTGTACTAGAATATAATTTCCCAAGACTTCCATGTTTTACCCCTTCAACTCATCTCATTTTCATATAAGAAGCTAACTATTTTGTTTCCTTTCTGACTTGCTTTATATGTCACTATAAAATCCCATTGAAAGCTCTAAAATTCACAGTGCTTAATCATTCCCACAATACCACATGATGAAAAGCCATGTTGTAAAATTCACATCTAGTGATCCAAGGTTCAAATTAGTGGTTCTAAAGTAGGGGTGGGCAAGTGCAGCCTTACATGTCTTTTGGGGTCTCATCAACCCTAGCCAACATAGCCAAGTTTAAGGGAGTTTGCAAACTGCTTCCAACAACATCTGGAAGGCCACAGTTGGCCACCAAGTTCTAAAGCATGTCATTATATTATTATCAATTTTAATTGTAACACTAAGTACTTTTCTTGCCCATTTCATGTTCTCCATAGGCAGTAATTAAAATTCTACACGAGAAGATGAAAAAAAAAGTTACTGAATCAATTGAATCTTCTATCGTTCAGCTAAAATTTAGATTTTAAACGGATTTAAAAACTTAGATTTTAAGTTTAGATTAAAACCAGTTGCTAGTCCCAAATAGAGTTATCCCACTGAATCGATGGTACCTATTCATGTTTCCAATTATTTCATGCTGTTGTTGGGAGTACCAAACTGGTTTCAGGCAGCAGATTCTAAACTGCCTGTCTCTTGAATCTTTGCTCTATTGTAATATATAGATAACATAATAATAAGATATTGTATAAATGTTTGTCTGTAGCAGGCATAATTCGACAGGACATCATTCTGGAGCTGTCAAAACATATTAGACTTTATGCTTTCATTGCTATCCAAGTTACAGTGTCCAGTTCCAAACTGAAATTCCAAACTTTGTGGTGTGGCTTGCTAGAAACAAACAAAAAAAGAGGGAGTCAGTCATAACACATTCGAAAATCATAGTAGATGCCCCAATACTTGATAGAGTGTTTTTGGTGTCAAAGTCAAGTTGCTGTGCCCAGTTTTAGAATGAAACTCCAAACTAAAGGGATCACAATATCAGGGAAAATGGGAGTTCCTAGAAACTGTAAAGGGAGGGGGGCTACCGTAACTTGTCATGCTTCAAAATGTGACAGTATCCAGCACAATATTTTTGGTTGTCATCCAAAATAATGGCTAATTTCAACTGAAAATTCTAAAGGGCAGCTTCCCATATGCAATGGAGTTGAGGAGAGGAGGTTGGCACAAACACAGAGACACACAAATTTCTTTTTTTTAAAAAAAAGGCAGACTAGAAGGCAGGAGAGCATTCTCTGAAGCACAGGCCCTTTCCGCATGTGCGAAAATAAATGGGCAAAAACGGGACTCACCGGCTTTCTTCTCCGTCCAGGTGAGTCTGTTGGGACGAGGAGCAGTGCGAGCTTGTCACTCTGCACTGCTCCAGCGCCCAAAAAGGTGGCTTCTGGTTTGTGGAGGCTCTCCACCAACTGGAGAAGCTCGCCAACCTAAAGCCCGCCCCCGGCAGATCTGCAGGCACGCACTTGCGTGTGCCTGAAAATCTGCACTAGAGCGCGGCAATGGAGCGACATGGAGTCGCGCGCTCCGCTGCTTTTTAAAAACCTCTAAAAAGAGGTTTTTAAAAAACATGCTGCACGACCAGTTCTGGTCACTCCAGAGTGGACTGAGGTATGGAACTACAAAAAGTAGTCCGCCCCAGTCCACTCTACAGTGCAGAAGACCTCTGTTGGAAGTCGCTCTGCACCGTTTTAATAGCCCGGTGCGGAAAAGGCCACTGTTGCCAAGTTTCCTGAAACAGCAAAGAACAGAAGAGAAGAAACAAGATAAGGTTCTCTGAAGTACCGCTGGTATGATTCCTCAAGTAAGAAATGGTGCTGAGCAGGAAAACAAGTGATGTCATGGACCTCTTTGGAAATTTTAGGTGCTAACTGAAACACTGCTGGATACATATCACTTGGAAAACAGGAGAGGGCTCTCTGAAGCATTGCTGCTAAGATTCTTGAGGACATTGAAATGGGAGGCAGGTATCTGAGGTGGGACTAGTAAGATTCATGAGCTAATACAGGAGCTGTGTGTCTTTCTCTCTCTTTATTTATTGAATTTATACTCCTCGTTGCTCCCAGCATGGAACCCAAGGCAGTTTTGTTGTTGCTATCTGTTATTAAGATGACATCAACTTGTGGCAACCCTATCAATGAGAGACCTCTAAATCACCCTGTCACCAACAGCCCTGTGCAGTTCTTACAGACTCAGAGCCATGGCTTCCTTGATTGATTCCATTCGTCTGTGTTGTGGTTTTTCTCTTCTCCTCCTGCCTTTTGCCTTGACGAGCTTTATTGTCTTTTCTAGTGAGTCATGTTTTCTCATGATATGTCCAAAGTAAGACGGTTTCAGTTTAGTTATTTTGGCTTCCAGGGATTGTTCAGGTTTGATTGTTCAGGCTTGATTTATGTGTCTTTTTGGCATTCCAGGGTATCCACAGATCTTTCCTTCAGCACCACATTTCAAATGAGTTGAGTCTTTTCTTATCACTTGAGGCTTATAATAATTTGAAACAAGATTAAGTTAAAATCTTATTCCACTAAATTTAACAAAGAATTAAACAATACTGTAGTAGTAGTAGTAGTAACAGTAGTAATTACTATTCATGGTTAAAAACTGTTAAAAGCCCTTTGGGGTATTAGATATCAATCCAAGATGCATCAGATACCCAAAAAAATTCACAGCATGAGATCATAAATCTATTTCATTTCTCCTTTTCCTTTTCCTACGAGTAGGAAATACCAATAAGTGGATACCAATAGCTACTCTCTATGCAGTAATAATAACTCTCTCTAGCATTTTCATTAGTCCAGAACAGCAATAAATAGATCTGATCTCTCAATTTAAGTTCATTAATAATAGAACCATAACTGTCACTTCTATCAGTAGTTATAAATTCTGCTGCTATACATTTGAAATTAAATGGCTACATGTTTTTAAATTGTTTCAAAGAAGCCAAAGGGGTCATTTCTCAGGAAAGTTTCAGTGAACTGCAGCTTTCATATTTTTGAATGGAGTAATATACACTTAAAGGCTTGCTGCAGAATCTAAAAAAGTGATTGTAAAACTGGAATATTCAAATATTCAAGCATAAAATATGCAGACTGGGCAGAGATTGCTTGGTAATTTTCCCTGCTAACAGCATCTTAGGGGAAAAATAACCATTTAATGAAAGGGAATGCCATTCCTTTTCTTCTCAATCTTGCTGGTGTATCACTGATATAGCATCAACCTGAAGAGTGGTGGCCATTGGCTCACATTTCGGTGGGAAGATGAATCTATTCCAGGTTTTAGAGCTATTTTGGAGACAGGGTTCAGCACCTCAGATTGCACCTTTGAAAAGTGAACTAGAACTCAGAGTTATCACTAAGTTGACTCCAGCCTACTCATCAGCTTGAAACTGACCCTTTGAATTTTCCTCTGTGCTGTTGCTGGAGATGAGGTGCTATTAGGGAATAAAGAGATGCAGCTAGGTTGAGGTATACCAACATCAAACAGGACAACTATATAGGACATTTTACCATATTAACAAATGAAGCTGCCTAGAGGGTAGCTACGTAAATAAGACTGTGCTGGGATTTTTGTAAACTGCTGACATGTAGACAAAGACTGCCAATTTTGGGCTGAAAAAAACAATGCATTAACAGCAGATTTTGCCAGCATCGCTAAGAGATGTTAAATGCTTCAAGGTATGTAGTGATTAACATAGCACATCTTACCAGACCAGCTTCAGTGAACAAACCAGTAGGGTGGTTGTCTTTTCAGCACTCAAGTATCTGTTGCAGAACAATTCCCAGCAAATACACTCACAGTTGCATAGTTTACTTTGAAAAGAAGGTAGATCTGAGGCAAGAGGCCCCGTGAGCACCTGCCTTTGCCTGGTCAGCTGCAAATGGCCACACAAATACTCCCTGGGGTAATAAGCTTCTAGTTATACCAAAAATCTAATGCAAGATTACATGATTTTAGCACCCTAATTAATTTTCCACTAGTTTATACGAGAATAAATGTGTTATGCAGTTTCCTCTGAGGTGCATAGTAGACACATTGAATACTCGTATCAATGCATGTGTACATCATAAGTACTAAGCAGACTCATACAGAACGTCACTGATTTGTTTGTAATTGCATTGTTTTTGTGTAGAATGCAATGCAGCAATTACTATGGGAACTGCTACTTTTTTTTATTTGTGCTTTGAAGAAGAGCAAATAAGATCTCTTTCAGCTTTCAGAATTATGAAACTTTTTGAAAAAACCATAATGCTTAAGTAAATAAGTACTGGGAAGTTGGGGTGAAAGAGAAGTTGAAATGAAGGCGAGCTGTGCATGAACAACATATTCCTACTGACTGGCCAAAATTGACCTGTAACAGATAATAGTATGGCTGTTCAATCAGTTCAGACAAATCCCTAATCCCAAACTGAAATCAGACCCATTCTGACCAATTTGTGTCAAGTCCAGATAATATCAGATTGGCCCAATTCAGTTATAGACTAGGACAATGCAGTCTAGAGTAGTTCAGAAAGATCCAGCAATTTGGGCCCCCAGAATAAGTGTAGAAAAGCCACACCATGACCTAAATCCAATTGCTAGTCCTAAATAGAGTTGTCTCACTGAATTAACTGCTGAATGGCAAATTCTCACTTATGTAAATCAAACTGATTCAGTAGGTCTACACTAGTTAGGACTAGCAATTGGATTTATGCTCATGTGTCTAATATGTTGCCTGTGAAATAACTGAAGGGGTCCTAGTTGCACTGAGGGTGCCAGCACCTGTACTCAGCCTCAGCTGGGAACAGACTATATAGTGCAAACAGCAAGGTGGTCTGATAAAGACAAATAGGAAAGGAGCAGGATTTTGTTCACTGACAACTTTAATGTATAACCAGGAGCAAGAATCTCACTGCCAATTACCAGTAGCCAGTATTTGTGAAAGGGAATTATGCGAGGTCAGTGAAGTTATGTCATCAGTTATCTCATCCCTCTGTTCCTTCATTTACTGTTTGCAAAGGGTTGTTGAAAGAATTGTGGTGAAAGGTTTTGATGATTGTTGATTGTTGTCTGAGCCTGATCTGTCTGTTAGCCCATTCATTTCCTGACCTCTTGTCTTGTGGAATAACTTAATTTACTTTTCTGTTTGCCTCTCTAGTTAATTTGTTACTTTTGAGGAGTAATCTATTGTGAGGGAGCTTTTGTGGGTTTTAGATAGTAGTATTTATCCTTCTACAACCAACCCATTTAGACCTAGTTATTGTTAGATACCTGACTTGTTTTTTACCATGATTTTTTAAAAAAAATCTCTCTCTAGTTATCTCTGCATGTAATTTTGCATTCATCTTGTCTGCTACCAAAGTGTATATTATTATATTGCAGATTAAACCCACACTGTGAGCAAAGCAAACACTCATTTCATTCATATTGAGTAAACAAGAAAGCCACTCAATTAAATTTCTACCATTTCATCAGTGAAATATATATATATATATCATTTATACTTTTAATATTATCATCAGATTTAATTATTTGTTTAAATCATCATGAGGCATATTTTTGGCAATAATACAAATCTGCATGGCACCTCTCAGCCCAGAGGGAAGCAGAGTCATTTGCCCATAAGTAAGACTTACTGAACCCAGTAGTTTGGTGACAGCAGAAACAAACAAGCTTCACCACCAGTAAGATTTGCAAGAGCTTAGGAGTGTGGGGTAGCTGGAGCAGTTTTGGCTATATTTGAGACATCATGTAAGCCATTGTTGAGTAAAACTTGGCATATAAAATTAAAAAAAGAAATAGTAATGAAATTTTAAAAATCTGTTTGCAGCTGCTGCTGCATAAAAGATCATATATTTTCAAAATCCACAGAGCTAGGTGTACTTGCAAGCTGAAATTCTCACAATTATTAATGAAGGTACTGATGTAATGAGTTAGTGTATTTGATTGCATAGGATAGATGCACTGGTTTCATTGCTTTCTCAAAGTTGTGATAGTCTTCCATTCAAGGGGGAGCTACAGCAGAGAGTTCATTCTGGCCATTTCTGCACGGCGTCATTAGAACGTAGTAGCTACTGGTTGTATTTATTTCAGGGGCCGTGGTTCTACACATCGTCATAGCAATCCAGTAGCCATCCTGTTTAAAAACAGTAGCTAGGAAGCATTATTTGAACTACAGAAAAAATCCATTTTGCACTGCCTCATCCACGTATATCCCATACACTGCCTCAATGCAGAATCGTTAAATGCACTTTACTGTGGATTAAGAAAATGGCGGCACTGGCAGGAGGCCAATCAGGGCCAGTGGGGGGGGCAAAATGTGGAAGAGACACTCTGCTTCAATTTACATTGATGCTGAGAGGTGCAGAACACGGTGTCGCTACTGCATTTCAAGAGAATCCGCCTTAACTATGGAAAAGCAAGCATCTCATGCAGCGTCTCATGCAGAAAGGGCCTTAGTCTGTACATTCACACAGTTCTATAAAGGAGATTTTTAGTTAAGAAAATTTTTTTTAAAATCTGTTTTCACTGTCAAGGCTTAATATGAGAGACATCTACTACCACCACCACCACGACAAAGACAACCCTTGAGATGGAAGGCAAGCAGGCAGAGCCAACAGCGGAAAAGGTAGATCATTCCCTAGGACTGTTTTGAAGGAGGAGCAGATCCCTGCTGATGCTATCTGCCTTCACTGTAGACAGCAGGTGAGCATCTTCAAGGCTCAGAATTGCAGTGCCCCACTGAAGAGGTGTGTTTTAGCTTGCACTTGTTTTATCTTGTAAGCTACCTTGAGTCACATCTTTGGGGGAAAGGCAGGATATGAAGAAAGTGTGAAATAAGATAGATACATAGATAGGAGACATCCCATCACATTGGTGACTGGTCTGAGACTAAAACTTCTATCTTGGTGTCTCATATTTGCATGACCCATTCTCCTCCATAATTGCCTGCCTAAACCTCTTGCTGCTGGGGAGGGGAACAGATATCTATTTGAAGGAGATTTAGCACCCTGTTCCTGATCTACAAGTCTTACCCTGCTTCAGTTTTCTATATTCTGAGAAACGGGGCTTTTTAAAAGTACACAGTAGGACGTAAAAAGTGTCACTGGCCAAAAAATGTGCAGTTGGGAAACTAATTGTAAATAATTGGAAAACTGGGGGGAAAGGAGACATATTAGGCTTATTTAGTGTTCTGTAAGCACTTAAATGATAGGGGCAATGTGCATACAAACTGACATTTAATTTCTTTTTGTTTGTTTCTTTTTAATTAAAATTTTACTAACATAAAACAGAAACAAAGAATTAACAAAGAATAACAAAAAAATTAACACTTTCAAAAAAACCCCAGAAAGGATGCAACTATTCATACATACCTACACTCACTAATATCTACATCTTTCACATCATAAGTTGTAACCGTCACGCAGGGATGGGGGGGTGGGGGCAGATCACCCTGGGCGGCAATGTTTTGGGGGCATCCTGGCACATAGCCACACCCCTGTGAGCCCGGGCCATGCCCCCACATGCCCTGGCCATGACCCCACACATCACAGCCATGCCCCCATGCACAGTGGCCACATCCCCTGCACCATGGCCCCGCCCCCTCCCGCCCCCCACCACACACTCCAAGCTCCGCCACTGAGTTCTAAAATAACTTCATAATAAATAACCTTAAAACAAACTGCCCAAACAACTATTAAAAGCTTTCTGTTAGGCTGTAATGACTTCATTTTCACTGTCAGTATTTGACTGCACTGGGAGCCTAAATACCATAAAGGCATCAGTCTGATCTTTTAAACTAAGCAGCATCAGCTCTGGTTAGTATTTGGATGGAAGAATGGAAATGAATACCAAGTGTTATAGGCTATCTTTCAGAGGATGGAACTGGCAAAACCACCTTTGAGTATTCTTTGTCTAAGAAAACTTTATGAAATTCATGAGATCACCATAAATCAACAGGTGACTGGAAGGCACATGCAGACACACATTTAACTGCACTATTGACAACAGTGTAAAATGGCTTACTGTACTTTTAAGATGTCCACTGAGCTGCGCCTAGCGTACAACCTTAGTGGAAAACAAGAGAAATCTGTTTTTGGAAAGGTGCCAAACTGAGCAGCACAAATTTGATGAGGCAGCAGGAGTGGACTGGTGTTGTCACTGATTTACTTCAGTGCATGAGCTACTGGGTTGTCCTGTTGGTTAATTAACTAGGGTGGATCTATACATTAATAATTTCTGTATAGTAAGTAGGAATTGTTCTATTTCTCCTGTACAGTAGATAAAAACTACTGATTCCTGTGGAGAACTGCCACTGAAACTGGGTGTCAGCCAGGAGCAAAGCATGCTTTGTGTTCATTAGACCTTTCTTTGCTGTTTTGCTTTTTAAATATGGGCTGTCTGGTGGAGAATTTATGCAGTTCAAATATGTGGTTTAAAAAAATAAGAAATCTTCTGAGCAACACCATCCAGGCTTTTTAAGTGGTAGATCAGTCTGTTTGTAGTGTATACCCTCAGGGGCAGTTGCAATTTTTTCTCACTCCTCCCACTATTTCAGCTGCTTTTAAAATGCCCTAGTTTTTCTCTCCTCCTCCCACTTTTTCTACCTTTATCCTTAGCTTACTTCAGTTGCTTCAAGCTGAGTTCAAAGCACAAAAGTAGTTTCCACTCAATTATCTCAGTAGAGGTAGAGGAGAGGAGGAGGCAGAGTTCTGCCCTTCCCAGTAAGTTCATGCAAAAGCAAACTGCTGAAGCCCCTCCTGGCTTATGTGTTCTTCCTTGTGAATAATCTTCCACCACTCTCTGATAGGTAACATGTACCCCAGTTTTCATCTGTGATATGTTGAAGGGTATGGTGCTGGTAATTTGGTAAAATTACTCTGGTAATTTGCTTATTTGCTGCCTACAAACAACTGATGGAACAAGGTTTTTACTCATAAGGTTGAATGTTTCAAGCTAGGTAGACTGTGCAGCTGGAGTGGGGAGCCTTAGATTGGCCAAATATTTTGGGCAATAACTCTCATAATCCCTTACCATTGGTCATGGTAACCAGGACTGATTTATAGTGTGACTGCTGGTATTTGCACATTGACAGCAGACCTCTAATAAAGTTGAGGTCTCAGAGGGCAGCTTGACCTCTTTCCTAAAGAGCAGTGATTCTTCCATCCTAATGTAACACTGAAGTATATAGCCAGGATGTTTACTGCTGGTCATGTACATGTGCCTGATTTTTTTTTTTTTAATATATGGCTTGCCTATGTTGGTGTGATTGCAAAATGACACTAATTGCCAAATAATTTTTTTAATACAATGTGGAACTAGTAGACAAAGAAGGGTTAAGGAACAGCCCTGGGTGGAACAAACAATTATTACACGCCCTAAGTTATGACATCATGGGGCGGGGTGTTGCAGAACAAAAGACACACCCATGTGGTTTTATGTCCCTGAAACTTGTCCTATAGGAGCTCTTGGTAGGAACTTTCATGTTCTTGCTGTGGTTAACTGGCATGGGAAAAGGAAGGATAAAGAGGACTCAGCTCAGCTCATTTCTTGGCACAAATCCTGATCTGGAGTGAATCACAGCTCCACTTCAATCAGGGCGATTGTGGGAAAATGAGGTGGAGAGATAAAGCCAGGGCTTCTACACTTGTTAAGTCAGCATTTACTCATTTGGGATTGTGTTTGCACAGGATTAGAACTCTCCAAAATATGGCAGCATAAGGATTTTCTTGACATGACAATAGATGTCATCAGTTGCTTTCTTCTAGTCCCTTCTCAGTAATGGTGGAATACTGACCAATGGCCAACTTGGTCAGTTGACACAAACATCAACTGTTATGACAGAAATGCTTCATCTTCTCTCTTCTTTGCCCTCTCCTCCTCCTCCTTCTTCCCCACCCCTGTTTCTCTCACACATCCCCCACATCCCACTTTCATGCCAACACTGAAATGCCAAGAGTGTTATCAGGCTTCTTTCTTAACAATGTGTTAACCTTCTTTCTCTAGTATTGTAAAAATTGTATAGGTGTCCTATTTTGGACAAATATGTGTTTGGTTAAGAGAGAGGGATCTGAAGGCACAATAAATGCTTCTTTGAAAGAGGATTGTGTTGAGGGTAGCATGTTGCATTCAGCTTGCATTCTGGTTGACAGGTGGGCAAAAGACAGCCCATGAACTGCATATTGCCCTCAAGGCTCTTTTTATGGTTTGAGGCCCTCCACACCCCAGTGACCTCCTGTTGAAATAAATGGTGGCAAAAAGTGTAAAGTCAAAGGGTTTCATGGCTGGAATCCATAGGTTGTTGTAGGTTTTCCGGGCTTTGAGGCCATGTTCTATTAGTATTTTCTCCTGACGTTTTGCCTGTATCTGTGGCTGGCATCTCAGAGGATCCTCTGAAGATGCCAGCCACAGATGCAGGCAAAACATCAGGAGAAAATACTAATAGAACACGGCCTCAAAGCCTGGAAAACCCACAACAACCGGTGGCAAAAAGTGCTACTTGCTGCTCTTGGAAAACCCTAACAAACCTAAACCCAACTTGAATGCCTGGCCATATCTAGTTTTGAGAGTTCATAATTTTCTGGGTTGGAGAAGCCTGCAGTGAGTCCTGGGAGTGCAAAATTGGTTCCATAACCCTCTTAAATGGAGTAGTAGTAAAATTTTCACTAAGGATGCTTCTACTGGCTTCCACTACTTGAGATCATTATTGCTGGTTTCTAATTTTAATCTTTAAAATAAGAGATTCTTTATGTGCTACATCTCCAAACTCTCTTGAGATGAAGCTTCAGATTTTCTTGGCTCTCATGTTGGATGTTCTGTGGCTGGAAACGGATGGAGCGTGAAGAGGTGACAATGAAATCGTCCGTAAGGCAAGTGAGGAATTTGTTGGACTTCATATTGTTGGCAGAGTTTGATTTTCAACAAATATCAGGATCATTGATACCTTCCATTAGTACCATGTCTTTGCTTTCTGAATGCTTGGTCATCTGTTCTAGGAAGTCATCATCCAAGTCCTCAATCTGGCTTGGGGTTTTTGTTTTTGTTTAGACGCATATTTTATTCCAGGCAGATTTAGAACATGTACAACCACTGAATTGGATCAAGATTTAAGTAGAAGCAACTAGGTTTCCTGAAGCTGATTTCTACCTCCTCTCCTCCTTACCACAACCCCTCCAGCTCTTCAGAACTGCTGCACAAAGACCTGGGGAATCATGCTGAATGCAGCAAGGTGTGGTATGAGAAAAAAGGCAGGGAATGCCTGAAAACTGAGTAGGATCACTTTCTGTGAGCAGAGTTGTTTTGTTCAAAAAAGGGAGATTCTGGATTCAGTCCAGATGTGTGTGTGTGTGTGTGTGTAAAACTGTATTGCCACAGAATTAGCCTGCAACAATCTATGGGATAGGCATGGTGTTTTGCATTGCAAGGGCTGCAGACGCTGCACTGTCTCCAAAGAAAGCCCTTTGGCAAAGCAAAACTATAAGATCAGCTCATTACATCAGGCCTGGAAAAGATGTCACATTCCCATGAGCTGAACCGGGTTTTCAATGGAGCTTTCTTTCTCCAGGGCCACATATTCACTGCCTGTTTCCCTTAACTGCAACATTAATAAAACATGCCAGCTCATAGGTTTTAGTCCCATAGCTGTTTTGAAGCCAAGGAAAGTCTCTGTTTTGCATCACACTAGTCAAAGCAGTGACCATGCCTTCCCTCTAGTTTTTATAAGAATCTTCAAAGGGATATTGTAGGCAAGACTTGAGCTGTGTGCCACTTTGCTCAGCACTGAGTCATCTGCTTGAACTGTGGCTGCTTTAATAGGTTTGTGCTTTTAAACCTCTTTGAAGATGAAATGTGCTAGATGAGCAAGAAGAATGATTGCCTCATATGCATATCTATAATCTCTGGCAAAAATGCCTTTAAAGAAAGCAAAATTACATTCAGCCTCCATTTTCCATACAAAAGATTGCTTTTGCATAGGCACCAACATCCTTGTGTGTTACCAGTACCTGTCAATCTCAGATGCAACTTGAAGAAAGGGCTTTTTGAGACTAAAATGCTTGGAATCTCCTAGCTAGCACAGTCAGTGGCAGTTAAACCTTTAAAAAAATGGAATAAATTAAATTTGCCCTTAATGGGCAGACCGGCAGCCATTAAAATGTATATTCTTCCAAAATTTTAATTCTTATTCCAAAATTTACCTATAATTTCAAATGTCAAACCATTTAATCTCTGGAATAAAGATCTTGTTAAGTTTGTTTGGGCTGACAAAAAAACAAGTATAAGGAGAAAAGTTCTGCAAGACACAAGGGAAAGAGGAGGTACGGGCCTCCTGGATTTCATATTATATTATCATGCATGCTGTCTGGAATGGATTGAAGATTGTATACACTTAAATGGTAGTTTGACCCTTCATCTGGAAGGATTGGATTTAAGATTTGGAGGGCTTTTTTTTTTTTTTTTTTGTTATGACAAGACCAAAGTAAATAAAGACCTTAATAAGAAAATCCCGGGAGAAAATAAGAAAATAAGAAAATCCCTGGAGACAGTACAAAATATTTGCAAACAAATAATTTTGTAATAAAATTACAAGTGGGACTTCACCCTAGGAAGTATTTAAGATAGGAGGAAGAACATTCAATAACATTAGGTAAGAGATGTTTAAGATATAAAGATACATTAATCTGGAAGTATAAGGAAGACAAAGGAAGAATTTAAGACTCAAGGACTGGAATTTCAATGGTTTCCATATGAACATTCAAAATGAACTCTAAATTACAAGGCATTGGAAAAGACAAAATGAATTTGATGAAATACTGACTAAAACACAACCTAAATTAATACCAAAATTATATGAGATCTTATTGGAAAGAGAAATGGAACAGAAATTAATTGAATAATGTAATGTTGAATGGTTACAAAATATTGGCCATACAATAGAATTACAGACATGGCAAAGATTATAGAACAAACCATTAAATTAAGTTTAAACATGGGACTAAAAGCAATGGCAAAGCTTGGAGTGTGTGGCGGTGGGCTGGGGGGGTGGAGCTATGGCACAAGGGGCATGGCCACTGTGTGGGGTGGCATGGCCAGGATGCATGGGGTGTGGCCAGGTCATGCGGGGTCATGGCTATGGGCCAGGACACCCCGAACACATTGCTGCTCGGGGTGAACCATCCCCCCGCTCCCTGTCCTTACGCAACTGACTAAAAGAAAATTGTTACAAAATGTTATATTTTAAAAAGATGTAAACTGCTGGAAAATGTGAGACAAACAAAGGAACTTTCTTCCACATGTGGTGGATGTACCCTGTTGCTAAGAATTATTAGAAGCAAATTCACAAGATAATTGAGAACATAGTAGGTATAAAATTTGCTTTGAAACTTGAAACAGTAGTTTAGAACTTTCTTTAATCACAGAGTGGTCAATGATTAAAGTTCTAAACTACTGCTATATTTGATCACCTCAGCCAGAATATCATTTGCATGAAAACAGAAAAATAAATATATATCACTAATAGAATAATGGTTCATAAAACCATTAGATATGATAAAGAAATTAGTCTTCTAAAAAAAGCTCATTACAGCAGATTGAGAGGGAATGGAAACTGTCTTAGAATATCTAGAAAAGGTTTTGAAGAAATGGACGTTAAACACAAGATAAAATTATCTGTTCTACACTAATTAATGAGGAATATAACAATATATGAGGAGACAGTATAATTGATTAAAAGTTGAGGAATAGTTAGACAATACTTGAAGATAAAAATCCAGCATGAAAAGCACTACAATGGAAAACTTGAAGAGGGAACGGAGGTGGGAGGTGGGAGGGGGAGATAAGTTATATATTGTTGTTTTGTTGTTATCATTAAATGAATGTATGGGAAACTGGGAATGTAGATAAAGAAGTTTCCTTTTTAGAAATATGTTTGTTCTAATTAAAAATAAATAATAATTTTAAAAAAAACTAGTCAGTGGCAGTTGGCTGAGAGTTCTGGGAGCTGTAATCCAAAAAGGTTACTTTTCTAAGGTCTGTTCTCAGTTTTCGAATGGGATGAGGAATCAATGAATTGACAGATAGATGGAACAATGTGGCAAAATCAGGTTATGGGTGCCACTGCAGATATGGTTGGAGTACTGCTTCCATCAACGCTATCAGGCACAGCAATGGTATGGAGGGGTGATAGAAGTTGCAACAATAACTGTTGTGTACCTTCAGGTCATTTCTGACTTATGGCAGACCTATCATGGGTTTTTTTGGGGGCAGATTTATTAAGAGGAGGTTTGCCATTGCTTTCCTCTTAAGCTGAGAGAGTATGAGTTGCCCAAAGTTACCTCATGGGTTTCCATAGCTCAGCAGGGACTTACTCTGGTCTCCTGAAGTTCTAGCCCAGCACTCAAATCACTATACCATACTGGGTCTCCAGGTCATGCAGATTTGTTAAGAGGAAGTTTTCTATTGATTTCCTCTTAAGCTGAGGCAGTATGCTTTGCCCAAGGTTATGCCATGTGTTTCCATGGCTGACTGAGATTTAGGCCCTTTTCACACGGGGTAAAAAAAATTGGTTAGAGCGACCTCTAACAGAGGTCGTCTACACCATAGCGTGGATTGGGGTGGACTACTTTTGTGTGGTTCCACACCCCAATCCACGTCGGGGCAACCGGAAGTGCGGTGCCACACGCTTTTTGAAAACCACTTTTCAAGTGGCTCGCAGCCCTGTCCAGCCCCGTCGCAGCACCCGTGAGGATTTGCGGATGCGTGAAAGGGCGTCCCTGCAAATCGGGTGGGGGGCGGGATTTCCGGCTGGTGAGCTTCTCTGATTGGCGGAGAGGCTCCGCCAGTCAAAACCCGCCATTTTGGGCACTGCCAGCTGCTGAGGACGCCGCGGGATGCTGCTGCGTGTAGAGCAGCGAAATGCGCTGCTCCGCCAGCGACGGAACAAGGTAAGCCCCGTTTTGGCGTGGCTTGCCCTGTTCCGCCGCCCGCGTGTGGAAAGGGCCTTAGACCCTAGTTTCACTTAGCTCTATTCCAACACTGAAACCACTGCAACAATATCTAGAGGGTTACAAATTGCCCAGTGCTGGGATAGAGGGTCTGTTGTCAACTCTTAATCTCTATTGATAAGCACCACACATCATACTTCTTCTCTATTATGGCCAAGATCTCATGGGCCCACTGATGGAGTATAAATCTCTGCCAACGTATTTACACTGGAACTCAGGGGAGACTTCTCCTTCTGGGGCATATAAGGGCATCTGGAATTGTGCAAAGAGGTACAGGCACTGAAAATATCCTTGCACAGTACCTTAAAGAATATTTACACTCATGTAACTAGGATTTATGTCAGCATAAGCCCCCAGTAGGATACTGGGCCTAATTATGAGCTTATAGGAACAACTGAAAATTCATATTAACTGACAGTGTGTAGGATAAATTTGTTGCATGATGTGCTTTTTGCAGAAACCCAGATGGGCAAGAATTCCAATTATGAGCTTGGAGGGTGATTCTAAAGAGATTGCTATAGACGTGCTATATGATTTGTGTACATGGCAGATCATTTTACTAATTCGGTATGGGCTGAATAGCAAGTTTGATTTGTGGTTTCATGACTCAGTTCAAAGGAGGCCACTGAGTATGCTATAGTTACAAAGAGACAAAATTACTGTTGAGAAATACACAACTTTTGAAAAAGCACTTGCTGCCACATACTGTAATCCAGTCTATATTATTTATTGCTCAATGCGTCCTGTGTTTTAAAAGAAACAAGAGTGAGTGATGGTGCAATCTTTAAATTTTATCTTTGACTGCAGATATGTTCATGTTGTATGACGTCATTCCTTCCCCAAAGGAGCTGATTCCTACTTTAAGTGTGCAGAGTCATCTAAGGTGTGCAATTAAATTTTACAGAAGCTTCATATTACAACTGGACTTTGCTAATTCTGCTCCTGTTCATGAGCACCATCCTTGCTGTTGTTTGTAGCATAGCTATACATCTGTCAGTAGCACATGTTGGATAGCAGCTATGATATCAAGCCAATTATATCCACCCCATGCTAGCTCAGAGAAAATCAGGGCTTGGGAAAATCATTTTTCTGGACTACAACTTCTAGAATCCTCTACCCACCATGGCTACTTGGCCACTAGATATGCTGGCTGGTAAAAGTTTTCTTTCTTTTTTTTTTAAGGCCAAAAAAGTAAGCCTTCCATGTTCTGAAGAAAACATACATTTAAACATGATACTCTTCTGTGGTATTTAATTTTATCCAGTATGCCTGTATATGTAATTTTTTGTTGTTGCATAGGAGTTCATGTTCATATAGCAGAAACCTATATTTATAGATAACAGCAAAGCCTTTGACTATGTAGATCATAAGAAATTGTGGCTCACTCAAAAAAAAAATGGAGGTGCCACAACATCTGATTTTCTTGATGTTTAACTTACAGTCTCACAAGAGGCCACTGTCAGGACACAAAGAAGAGAAACAAAATAGTTTCCTGTTGGGAAGAATGTCAGAAAAGGATGCATTTCATAAACCTATCTGTTCAACCTATATGCAGAATATTTCATACAGAAAGCAGGACTAGATTTATGGGAATCAGGTGTGAAAATCTGGGGAAGGAACATTAATTAGACGATACCATATTGCTTGCAGAAAATAGCAAAGACTTGGAACAACTACTACAAAAACAGAATTACAGTTGGATATTATGAAGGTAAGAAAAATGATCACAGATGATTTACATAATGAAGACACTGAAATCATAAAATTTCCTGTAGCTTCGCTCTGTCATTAATCAAAATAAAGACAGTGGTCAGAAAATCAGAAGAAAGCTAAGAGTTGGAAAAGCAGCCATGAAGGAATTGAATAAGATCCTCAGCTATAAAGAGCTGTCATTAAATACCAAAGTCAGCATCACCCAAGCCATAGTATTTCTGATTCCTATGGAGAGCTGTGAAAGCAGGACAGTACAGAAAACTGAGAGGAGGAAAGTCAAGTCATTTGAATTGTAATGCTGGAGAAGAGATCTGTGGATTCCATGGACTCTTAAAATGACAAAAAGCAAATCAAACCTGAATTCTTGTTAGAAGGGAAGACAAAACCGAGGCTGTTGTACTTTGAGCATAACATGAGATGATGTGACTCATTGGAAAATACAATGATATTTGGTAAAGTCAAAGGCACTAGGAAAATTGGAAGATCAATCAAGGAAGATGCAGCCCTGAGTTTGCAAGACATGAGCAAGGCAGTTGATCAATGTGGCTCTTGAAGTCTCTCATTTGTAGGGTCGCCATACACTGAAGTCAATTTGACAGTTAATAAAGCAACAACAAAATACGTGTTTGATTTGCTAGGAGCACAGTGCATGCCAATATTGATGTGCAAACAGTTTCTTTGTGGAGCTGTAGTCCAAAAAGTAATGTTCAAGGACTGACAATAACAGTATTTGCTATTTGTGAAACCTTTGCGGACTGAAGTTGAGATTTAAAAGATCACTGTGGCTTCAAAGAATGATAGTAGCAACCTCTTTCAGTTCTAGGAGGAGTTAGCAGTGGGTTGGCCCTATCTCCTATTCCCAGGCTTCACTTCAAATCTGCTAGAATTCACACCACACCTTCTTCTGAAACAAAGGATCAACACAGACCAGTTTCCTAGTATCTCTTGTCATCAGCAGTAGAGACTTATGGGTAGGTAGACATGACTCAGATCCAGCCTAGAGAAACAAGCTGCCTTCTCAAGGCTCTTCTTGTGAAGCAGAAGTTTTATTTGATTTGTACAACTCAAGAACAGACAAAACCTGCTTCCCATACATCATAAAGAAACCACCATCCCTGGTGATTTCATAATAGTCCTTATTGGGGTTTTAATGCACTTTTTGTAGCATTTCTGTGGTGGATTCCTGGAGACACATTGCACCCACCTTTACCCGTGAGAGCTTATAGACCCATTCATTTAGAAAATGGATAGGAAGTGGTATTGCATGATTCTTAGGCACACAGAAACAACCTGGGTTTTACAAGCATTATCCGCCAGTTGTGTGCAGACAGATATTTATTTATAAACTGTATTTATGACCTGCTACCTCAATCTTTATTAGCAGTTATTTTAACTACTTCAGTTTAGGTTGCTCATTTTCATTCAGAGAAAGTTTCTCTTCCTTTAACAGCTACATGGCTGAAATTCAACAGCTAAAACTTTTTGCAAATGCAGTTGTGGGGAATGACTGGTTTTCTTCTCTGTTACGCAAGTGTTGAAACTAATTAGCTCTACCAGGGGAAAAAAAAACAGTTGGCAAACCTAACTGTTGTGAATGTGAGTATTCCCATGACCAAATATGTGCACATATACCACTAGCAGAATGGAATTTGCATTAACTGTACAACCTTGGGCATTATGCTTGCTGTGGTATTAACTTCTGAAAAGTATGAATTCTATTCCCTTGTGTAGGAATTCCCTTTTAAACCGATGCTTGTCTGCCCGTACACTGGTGTTTTCTTTCTTTCTTTCTCTGTCTCAGGAAGGAGAGAGAGACAGAAAGAGATACAAAGAAAGAGATACAGAAAGAGATACAAAGAAAAACACATTTTAACCAGCATTAATCTCTGGCCACTAATGTACATAGAGCAAGACTTTACAGTAGGAAAGTTTTACACACTTTGGTCAGTGTTATTGAGATAGAAGTTCCAAATCCATCAGTATGCACATGTGAAGTTAGGTATCATCTCCCCTTTGCAGGACTCTTCTCCTGAATTTTCAGCTCTTTATAACCACCTATGGGATTTGCCAATCAAAACTCACACACCTAACTTCTTCAAGTTCAGACCTGATCCTGAGAGGATGCAGTGATCGAGCATTTCTCATGAAGGAGGAGGCATGGGTCCTTTTTGATACCTAACAAAGGAACAAAAGGGTTGTGCCTTTATTTGCCTTACACTTATTTTATTAGCAACACTTAAAACACTTTTGGGCTCCACATTGGCTGTTGGTATGAAGACAGAAGCATAGTTTTGAACATGCTTGTGCCAGGTCTCTGCAGAAGGGTGGGGTTTTAGTTCGCAGACTATGATTTCTTCCAAAATTTTTCCATAGGTGAGCCTCCTCTTCATTTATAAAAGTTTAACTGTCACAGGGCTGTTTCCTTACTCAAGTCATATTTCTCTTCCTTTCCTATCACAATTGACAAGGTCCTTTGTGGCATAGGGTAGAACCATTTTTGACTGCTGTCTTCATTTCTGGCAAAATCAACAAGCTCAGGAGAAAAGTTCTGTCCATTTTTTTAAAGGTTTATTTTCCCCATTTGTGACAGATGATGGCAGAAGATGTGACCAGCCTGTACCTGGCTAGCAGGCATATCTGTCTGGCAGTCAGGCACTTTATACCAGCCATATATAGAGGCTGATTAGAGGAACTAACACAGTGCAACCATGAGTCCTGGACACTGAATTGGACACTGTAGCAGAGTTCCATTTGCAGAACCATGCTGGGAAATATTGGGTCTCTGGCATCATTTGTTAAACAAAGCAATTAACCACTAAAAATGCACTGGTGAAATTGAGAGTTGGGAGTAAGAAAGTATATGTTGTCATCATCAGCACTGTATTTCAGAAGAATGAACAATACGTCTTACATTTGACTTGCTTCTTGATCATGCCCCTCTGCATCTATTCTTGTCAGGTTTACCAGCAACCAGTTGAATCACAGGGCAATGGAGCACTAAATGTTGGTCCAAACTGCCTTTTCCAGTTCTACTTCAAATGTGGTAGTATTTAAAGTTTGAAAATATAATTTGTGGATAGTAATAATATGTGCTAATTAAAAAGGTAGAAGATTCCCAAGCCTGTGAAAATCCATGTGCGGGTTCATTCATAAATACAGATGGTTGCTAAGGCTAGTGGCAGAGATGGTTGGGGAAGGAATCCAACATATTTAAAGCAACATCTTTTAATAAAAAGGTTGAAATCATGCAGCCTTCAAGATGTTATTGGACTGAAAGTTTAAGCTGTCTTAGCCAGCATTGCCAATTGTGGGGAATGAAAAGAATTGCAATCCAACAGTCTCTAGAGGGCCATATTCTTATGCCCCCTTGCTCTTATGTCTAGTTTTTTGTTTGGTTTACAGGTAATCATTGGGCTCTGTGTGTGTGTGTGAACACGTGCATATGTGCACACACTCAGGTGCTTGTGTACATATGTATGTTTGTGTGTGTGTTTCTCAGAGACCAAATTTTTTTACTTTTTGGACATAACCTTTCTTGTTAGGGGTTCTGGGGAGTTATGTATCCACAAGTCACTTTTCTGAACTTTGTTGTTCATGGAGCTGCAAATTAGTCCTGTTGCTCTAGTTGCACAAGGTGAAACTGCCCTACATGTGAAGAGTAGGTGTGAAATGTTCAGACCACCAGTAAATCCTGAGCCTTGATCTGCCTCTTGCAGGGAATCCTGAGCTAGGCACAAAAATTGCAATTCTTGCATTTCATATGTTTACACAGAACTGTGGCAAGAGACAACAGGCAAAGCAGATGACTCAAGAGCTCTGTTCTGTTGAGAAACTAATCACTTTTTTTCCCTTTAAAATTGGCTTCAGAAGAGCCCCTTTCTTTGCATGCCAGTTGGCACTGGTTAAACAAGATTAAGAAATACAACAAAATGTCTGACATAAACTAAAATCTACCTAAATGTACGAAAGAACCATTAGTTATGTTAATGATTGATTTAACACAATGAAGAAATTCATTATATTAATATACCGGTTGGAAAGGTTACTTAGTGAACAAAAGTTGTGAATGTTTACTGTTGTTCACACACAGAGGCAGATGGAGTGGGAAACTTCTGTATGGATCTATTTCTGTGCACTGCATTGTGCAGGCTACCTTGCATAAAACAAGAGCTTCTGGGTCTCATTTAGTGGCTTAGATCTAATTGCTGGTCACAACTAGACTAGTCTTGTTGAATCACTTGAACCCTGTTAAGTCAACATTAATGTATGTTTCATTGATTTAGTGGGACTAACAAGTGGGTTTAGCACAGCTTTTTAGCTCTGTGCCTTCAAGTTGTTTCTAACTTATGCTGACCCTAAGGCAAACCTATCATGGGATTTTCTTGGCAAGATTTGTTCAGAGGGGGTTTGCCTTTGCTTTCCTTTGAGGCTGAAAGAATGTGACTTTGTCCAAGGTCACCCGGTGGATTTGCACAATGATGATGATGAGCAGGGATTTGAACTCTGGTCTCCAGAATCATGGTCCAATGCTCAAACCGCTATACCAGCACAGTATCCCCAGCTTTTATCATAAAGAAAGATATAATTTGGAGTGAATTTGACTTCAGATGCTTGGCACAGCTAGTGAATTTCTATGTACGGATTAGTTGGATTTCTAGTTAGAGGAATGCAAGAGTGTCAAACAATGAGTTCCACCTGATGTCATTCCCATCATCACTTCCCATTGCCCATGCTGGATCAAAGTGAAGGAGCTGGAGTCCAACATTAGGAGGGCTAAATATCTCACTACCCCCAGCTTAGTCCCTGGCTAGGCAAAACCACTTTAAGAGCATGAAATGTATGACAGGTTACTCAATAATCTTCATATTCACTATGAGGAAAACACAATTGCTATTTTTGACACAGCTAATAGATGTTCTTTTAAACAGAAGTTAGAAAGGTTACTTTTTAGACTACAGCATATAACTCCCAGAACCAGGTTTACCACACTAGCTATAATGGGCAGTAACAGGTTGGATGGAGGATAGGATCCTATTCACCAGGTGTGTAGCATAAAAGTATGGAAGCCTAACAATGCTACAGTACTGAATTGTGCCTTTGCTCAAGCAGTCATGCAAATAGGCAATATGACTAGGCATGCTCTTTTTCTGTGTCAGTAACTCTAACTTTCCACTCACTGCTATGGACCACACTGAATCCTAGATAGTGTTCCTAGGATTGTTCACTACTTGGTATTAGCATTACAGAGCTTGTACAACTCTAAATAGAATGCCACCCGTATACAACCTCCAGGAGAGTCCAACCACCCGCATAAAGTCATAGCAGGATTCTAGCCATAGTCCCTTTTAAATCTTTAGAACCTTCCGAAGATCTGCTGCTGAGACTATAGAAATGGCATAGCTGCTATCCAAGAAAACCTTTTGTCTTTGATAAATCACTGTGCCTCATATGGGCTGTATTTGTACCTTTATGATTATGCAACCATTCTTCTTTCCTCTTCTTCCCCTGTATTACATTCCTGAGACTGTGTTGGTGATTTGGGAATGGAAAGGCTTGTGCTCACAAGCAAAATGTGCCTTAGCATCCTAGTTTCACCCTTAGAGAGGAGAGTAGAAGGGAAATCCACTAAATTAAAGGGCTATCATTGGGTGAGCTCTGCCTAGTGCAGGTTTAAGGCTTGGCAGTTTTTGCTTCTCCACCTGCTGACTCAGTTCTCTGACTCAGCTGCACTGGTGGGCTGAGGGGTGGAAAGAAAACTAACAGGTCTCTCTGGCTGAAATAACACAATGAATTTGGTGTGGCTAATAAAATGCACACAATCAAAAGCAGGGTGTGGTCATGTGGCAAGGCAAACCCAGATGCCAGAGTGCCACCTTCTGTCAAACTAAGGACAATGTACAGCAGTAGATTTTTACTTCTGCATCAAAGTTTTTGGTTGAGCAAGGAAGGCAGCAACATGGATAGTTGTTGGCCTTACTGTTGGTCCCTCCTTGTAGAGACAGCATGACCAAGGCTGGGCTACATGTTCATTGCCTGACAAATCCATTCCCTGAAAATTACCTTGATTTTGCTCATTAGCCCTGAGTCATTCACTTTGCTGTCAGTATTCTTTCAGCAGGGATGGAGAAGGTGTGGCTCTACAGACAGTGGTGACTAGTCATTTTCATGTCAGCAGGGTAGGGAAACCAGTCGGGGAAGCAGTCCAAAATTTAAAGGAACTATCTAAGGTGCTGAACCATATCATAAAAATAGCATAGCTCAGCACTTTGGAGAGCTCTTTTAAAGTTCAGACTAAAATCTGGAATAGATTCCCCACTCTACTGACATGGAAGTCACCAAGTGCCACTGCATACTGCTGTTGAATGGCAGTTCCCATCAGCTCTAGCCAGGAGAACCAATACTAAGTGATTGTAGGGTTGCAGTTCAACAAGATCTGAAAGGCCACATGTTCTCCATCCTTTCTTTGCACACATACTCTACCATCAGAATATGCTCCACTACAAGAAAATTTCTGTCTCTCTCTAATACATATGCATGCGCACACATACACACACACAAAAGTAGGAACTGATTTAGGGCTGCGTAACCAGTGTGCATTTGGATAAAGGCTATCAATTACAGAATTCACTTATAGGAACAACCCAGGGTCTCCCATAGCTTTAGGTGGAAAATGAAACCCTTCTTTCTTATTATTGACATTGGGAATAACATCAAGGTTGGACAACTACTCAAAGTCCAGGGGCCTCACACACACCTCACCAGACCTTGGAGAGCCATATTCCCTGCTGCATGCTCTGAAGTTTTTTCTACTTTTTTTTTTAAATTACTCAAAATGCCCCTGAATCATCCAGGGAAAAGGAGGAAAGGATGTTGCATGTTTTGGCCCCTCTCTGGCTGTTTTTGGGTACAGAGAAGTTATTTTTTAAAACCATCAGTCAGACAGAGTTGGGCATTGTCCTCTAGGACATCTCTGGAGGACCACCAAGAAGTCCCAAAAGATACCTGTTATTGAATATCCACCTAATGGAATATAGTTGGATGCTCTTCCACCACCATCACTCCACTTTCCACCAGCCAATAAATGGTCATTTTGGCGGGTGGTTGGAACATACCCTTGAACTGCCTGATTTGACAGTGATCTTCCCAGTTAATCCACTGTCATCCCACATTTTTAACTGCTTTGAAAATGTCTCACTTTTGCTTTCCTTTTCCACTTTTCCCCTTTGTCTTCAGCTTACTTCAATTGCTGCAAATTGAGTTCAGAGTTCAAAAGTAGTTTGCACTCAGTTAAACTCAATGGAGAGGAGAGGAGAGGCAGAATTTTGCTCTTTCCACTAATCTCAGGCAAAAGCAAGTGGCTGTAGCCTCTTGTAGCTTGTGTTTGCTTCCTCAGTAATAACTTTGGCAGTCTTGACCACACTCAGATGTTACTTGTGCACACATGTCCCACTTTTCATCTGTGAAATGTTGGGAGGCCATGCTCTAAAGCTGGATTAATGGGATGGACTGACAGGAAGACATGTCATAGTTCCATCTGTGTGGAACTTTATGTCTCCCAATTCTGGATCTTGGTCCATTACCATCATCATCATTATCATCATCATCACCAGCAACAACAAGGGTTGTTGAATCTGCTCTGAGTTTTAAACTTCAAAGGAGCTATGCAAGATGTTGAACACTAGTTCTAAAATAGATTCAGCATTTTGGAGTTTGAGCCACCAGTTTCCAATGTTCTCATACAAACTGCAATCATAGTTCAGTGATTGGTGGTTCCAGTATCAGTGATGTGGTAAATCTACTCTGAGTTTTCAGCACAAAGAAGCTATGCAAGATGTTGAATTTATTTCTAAAATAGATTCAGCATTTTGGAGTTTGAGCCACCAGTCTCTGCTGTGCTCATACATACTGTCCTTATACAAAGTGGGAAGAGGGAGGATAAAGGTATTCACTCACTCACTCATGTGGGTGGGAGTGGGGAAGGGGATGGAATGAGTGTCCCCTTTCTGCCTCCTCTCCCTGTCCCCTCCCATTCCCTTCATCCCTCCACTTGTGCAAGTGAGTGAGCAAGTGAAGGAATTTACGCACTCCTGGGCCTAGCCACTCTGCCAGTACAGGTACTTTTTGTGTGTGTTAAATATAGCTGGGGGAGGGCTTACCCCAACTCCCATGAAGGTGGAGGACCAACTCTACTTTGTTAATTGCAATATAAATGTATATGAAGAGGATAGATGTTAACAGAAAGCCTACTTCATTTTTACTCAAAACTGAAAAAAACACTGTTAGGATTCACGGTGAGCAATGAGGCAAAGAAAATGGGTGTTGCTTCATAATTTGCTTTATTTACAGACACTGTATTCTTAACTTTGGTGATACAGTAATTTCCACACAGCAGCAGTGTGTTTTCTCCAAGTCATGAGAGTGCTGCACACAGCTATAATCATTCTACAGGGTGAGACCTTTGGCAAGTAGCCTGGGCTGAATAATCTAGAACAGTTGGTGCATTTCTTTGAGCTGCATGTACTGGGATGTTGCATCAAAGGCTGGCCAAAGCAGAAATATGCCACTCTGCCTTCTCCACAGGTTAGATGTGAATCATCTCTCACTTCCATCGGCCACCAACCACAGGCTTTCCACGGGTAGCCTTTGAGCTGTTGGGGAAGTAAACAAGCAGATAAGAATTTGCAGGTATTGGTGAAGGCAAAACAAACGTCAAGGAGAGAGGTTCAGTGTTGGTTTTTGCTTTGGACAAAATACTTCGGGGGCCTCTGCCCAAGGATTACTTTAGATAAGTGAACTCATTCAATGACATACAAACAGAGCATGGCTGCAAGACCAAACTGATTCCTTGGTCAACATGGGTCAGCATGAGGTATAAAATCCACAAGAGAAAAGTGGCAATACAAATATAGTATGCAACATGAAACATTGTCATATTTTTACTAAAAAATGAAAGGAGATCCCAGAAACAGGAAACTGAAACAAGCCATATTTTGTGCATTAAAAGAAACAACTGCAACAAGAATTTATGTGTGTGTTTGTGTGCCTTCAAGTTGCCTATTGACTTATGGCAACACCATGAACTTCATAGGATTTTCTTAGACAGAGTTGGCTAGCCATTTCCTTCCTTTGAATTATAGCCTACATCACCTGGTATTCTTTAACGGTCCCCTTTTTAAGTACTAATCATGCCTGACCCTGCTTAGCTTCCAAGATCAAATAAGATCCAGTATCTTCAGGGAATTTAGGCTGTAGCACACCACATATTTACAACAAAATAAAGATGGTTCTTTCTCCCCCAGGGTAGTTTCGTGAGTAGGGCAAGCTGGATGCTTTCAGCATCCTCACCAATCTACAGGTCCCTCGTCAGGAAAGCATAATAGTTAAGTTGTTATAAAAACTGATATCGGTTTCTACTATAGATCTGGCTCCTCTTTCACCAGGTAGAGTAATCTTATCATATCCAATGTCCTTCAGATGTTTTAGACTCCTATTATTTCCAGTTGGTTGTTTACATGCTGTGAGAGGACTCCAACCAGGAATCTGGAGGATGCCTGGTTGGAGAAGACTAAAGAGTAGAGGAATGGCCCACTGAAAACTGAAATCTTCCTAAATGCAGCCATAAAAATTAAAGGAAATTAATTTTACTCAGAATTATGCAAAGACAAGGACCATGTAATTAAAAAAAAAAGTGTATAAATGGCTTTTGAAACTAGAGACAGAAGATGAACCCTGTAAAAGAGTACATGATACAGTGGACCCAAAATGTTGGACATGAAGTTCATATGAATGTATGGGGGGAAATGCAGTCCAAAGACATAACATTTACACTGTGTAGTAAGATGATAGGCAGGTGGTATTTAACCCCAAACAAACTGTCAAAAATGTCCCAGAAAGTTTCAAACCAATGTTGGGAATGTCAAGATCCTTTTTCCATATATGGTTGGCTTGCACGAAGATTAAAAATGACTAAGATTCATGTGTTAATCCAAGAAATTTTAAAGGAAGAGTTTGTAATGTTACCAGAAATGTTTCTGTTGGACGTTATGAATAACGAACTGGAGAGTAAATATGGATAATTTCTTTGATGCATGACAATGACAAGGATATTGTTTGCTCAAACTTGGAAGCAGACAGAAGCATCAATGACAGAAGGATGGATTAAGATTGCTGAGTCGATCCAAATTGCCAAATTAATGTGGGTTTTGAAGGATAAATTAACTGAAGATTTTTTTGAAATAAAATAAGCCATTTATGGATTTTTGGAGCAATAAGAAATCTAATGATTTAACAATCTGTAGTTATGATTATTAGTACTTTTAGTGAGATTATCTAGCTGGCTCTATAATGGTAGAATATTTTTTCTCTTTTTTATTTGTCTTTTCATTACAGTCAGGACTGGGTTGGGGTGGGGGTCAGATCCCTACTGTGCATTAGTTATGTCTTTTTCCTTTATCCTTTTCCTTTTTTTTCCCCTCTCTTTTTCTTTCTTCTGTTTCTTTGATTGTATTTTGGTTGTAACTTTGACTGTATATTAGATTGTTGATGCTAAAAATCAATCAATCAAAAGAAAATTGAGATCTTCCTCATAGTTAGGACTTAATCACATTTTAATGCTGGCCTTTTATGTATTCTAGCTATATTGTTATCTGTTTTAATTTATAAGCCATCCTGCCTCCTGGTTTGGAAGAAAAGGTGTGTTATAAATAACAGCCATTTCCACACGGGGTTTTTAACACAGGCAGAGCGTCCTCCAGGGAAGACATCTGCACCTGGGAGTGGACTGGGTCGGACCTACTTAATGTAGATCCGCACCCCAGTCCGCTCCGGAACAACCCCAGGTGGTCATCCAGCATGCTTTTGAAAGACCGCTAAAAACAGGTCTTTCAAAAGCATGGAGCACACCACTGCAAGCCTGCTCCCTTATGCAGATTTGCAGGCTCGTATTGGTGCGAGCCTCCGATCTGCCGGGGGCAGGCTTTAGGCTGGCAAGCTTCAGCAGTTGGTCGAGACCCTCGACCAACCAGAAGGCGCCATTTTTGTCCCCGGAGCAGTGCGGAGCGGTGGCCACACGCTGCTCCAGAGAAGTGTGGACCAGACCAGGGAGCCCAAAAGTCCGGTGAGTATCGTCACGGGGCAATTCCCTCACCCTGTGTGGAAATGGCCAGCGTTAATGGTAGTAGAAATAGTACTCATAGGTCCTTTCCATACAATGGAGCTTGTGCAAGTCCTTCTGTTAAGGCCCTGGTAGGGAAGAAAGCACAACAGTAATGCTCCCCTCCACACCTCACCAGCCAACTGTGGAAGGGAGTGTGATGGCTACATCTCTTCCTTCCGCAGCGCAGACAGGCAGTTTCCATTGCTGCGCTGAGGAAGGAAGTGCCCCCACTGCACCTCCTGCTCGTCTGCATGGGCAGCAGCAACAGCAGCATTGTGTGAGTGGCGGTGCAGACAGATCTTTTCCACTTGACAAAAACCCACGAGTGCAACGCACAGATGCAACACAGAGGGACAAGATGGCAGTGGGACCATGACAACAACATGCAGAAGCATGACCTGCAGACCGCTGCCATCCTGTCCCCACAGCGTGACATCCCCGTCATGTGGAAATGGCCATGGTAGTACTCAGAGTAGCAGTAGTGGTATTCATGGTAGTACTCATAGTAATTTTAGCTATAACAATAACCATCACCATCAGCCAGAGATTGGGAATGTGTGACCTCCCCAACTGATGTTGTGGGACCACCATTTCCATTACCTCTTACCACTGTCATAAGGTTGAATACAGCTGCATTTACCCCCATTTAGGGAATGTTTTCTGTCCATGCAACTTTTACAATTAGCATTACTAGCTCTTATGAAAGCCAACATGGTATAGTAGTTTGAATGTTGGACTATGACCTTGGAGACCAGTGTTCAAATCCCCACTCCACCACAAGGCTCATGGGATCTTGACCATAGTACAGAAGAAGTACAGAAGAAGTTATCAGTAAAGATTAAGAACTGCCAATGGACCCTCTATCCCAACACAATGGGCAATTTCTAACCATCTAGATATTGTTGAAGTGCCAACATGCTGTAGTGGTTTCAGTTTTGGACTAAGACTCTGGGAGACCAGGGTGCAAATCCCTGTCAGCTGTAGAAACCTACGGGTGACCTTGGACAAGTCACACTCTCTCAGCCTCAGAGGAAGGCAAAGCCAAACCCCCTCTGGACAAATCTTGCCAAGAAACCTGTGATAGGTTTGCCGTAGGGTTGCCATATGTCAGACAGGACTTGAAGCTACACAACAACAAGCTCTTAGTTAGCTTTCACTCCAGCTAGTCCTGTGCATGGCCTGCAAATCAAGATGTTGCCCTGGAGCCTGGCCATCTATGAGCCAGTTGAAAAGCATTTCAGAGAGCAGGAATGCAGTGTCACTGAACCCAGTGATGTCACTTAGATTTACATTGGCTGAGGCTCTGGTGTCTGCTGAAGTCATTGATGCCAGCCATGCAATCTCTAAATGTTTGCCTTAATTCCCAGCCCATTGTGTCTGCCTGGTGCATCTGAGCTGCTTGTCAGAAAGGGAAGCAGCTGTTTCTAAATCTGGGGTTGTCTGACAGTCAGATTAAGGATATTTACTGTTCAGAGGAGACACGGAGTTTTCTGATCATGCCCTCTACTTCTGGTATTTGCTTTCAGAGTATAGATAAGAATTTCAGTTGGTTCACTTTTAAAAAGAATTTTCCAAACTTAATACATTTCTTCATAAATTTGTATCTGTTTATATGTCTGTCTAATTTATTAGAAATTTTACAGAATAACTTAAGATTTTCTTCTTAAAAATGAATGTCAGAAAAGTCAAAACAGATTTGCCCATCCAGGAGAAACTGAGGGGGACCTGGGTACAGCTCTTTAAAAGACTCTTTGTGAACTCCTATACATTCAGCATTCAGCCTTGTTTTTATTCCTGATTTAGGATTGCAACCTCTTTTTTTTTTTCTGGCAGCCTCCTCATCTTTATCAGACATGAAGAAGGGAAGTACTAGGGATGGAAAGAATACTTGAAGACTTGGGAAGGAACTTTTTAAGGGCCAGGAAATCCCAACAGGGAGAAGCCTACTGAAGCCCCTTTCTTTCCTTGCTCAAGTCTTCAAATAGATTTGAGGACTATGCTCAGGACTAGAGGACTAGACTCAGCTTTTCTCTGCCTCCCCAACATGGCCATGGAACAGGCAGCCAGGGAGCATAGAGGTGCCAAGCAAGTAGGATTGTTGCTGGGTATGTTCCAATAGCCTGTGTGTGATGATGACAATCTTCTAGGACCTCTGGAGGACCCCCTGGAAGTCCTTGGGTATGCCAGCAGGTGATCCTGCTCACTCAGCTGCCCTCCAATCCTTCTCCTGCTGGTATAGCCATGTAGCAGCCAAAGGAAAGGGGAAGCAGCCAAATGAGGAGGACCACCAGTGATCAGCTATTATAGCCAATGATGGATCTACTCATCTGCCCCCTTGCACCACCCCACTGGCCAGTATGTGGCTGAGGGAAGGCAGGAAAAGGGTAAACTGGGGACCAATTTCTCCCCTGTGAGAGAACATCTTCAAGAACTGTGTGGTTTTCTGAGATGTTCCTGCTGTAGAGAGAAAATTGTGACTTAAGAGAGAAGCTGTACACAACTAAATCTGGTAAAGATGCAGAACGAAACACCTCTCTGATGAGGTACCCACACAATAACATACACATATAAACAACTGCTTCTCATAGGAACACTTCACACTTTTAGGGAAGTACTTGGGCAGAACTGCAAATGATCCAAAGGCAGCACAATCTTCTGAGCGTTCTTTAAAACAACCCACTGTGCTTCAGGCAAAAGTAAACTGTTTGATTAGGGAGAACCGGATACCTCCTTATGCAAGGATGTATAAATATACAATTGTCAGTGTAACTGGATGTTTTGCCAGTATAAAGCCCTAATAGGATTATGGCCACATTCTTAAGTGCAAAGTAATGCATAAAAGAGCTGATAGTCCAAGATAGGAATATCAGAATATCAGAATTCTGTGAGTTTAAAAAACACTGTTCTGACATCTCTGAGATTTAGTTGCAAGGTGCTAAAGAAAGTATCTCTCTATTCAGCCACATCAAGCAAGTTAGGGGTTAGGTATCTATCTGAATCATGGTATATAAAAACATTTCCTCCTATTATTTGCAGTGCAAACAATCACAGCACACCACCCACATCCCAAAGGGCACAACATGCTACTCACCCTTTGCTGAAGAAGATAAGGAGAGAACAAAAGAAGAAATAAGGTATAAGTAGGATATAAAACTCTTGGCTAACCAATATGTTTGAGCTGATGTGCCTAAAAGGTCACCAGGAGCAGAACCAGTTCTGTCACATGGGTAGAGTGAAGCAGTCCCTTCAAGATGCCAAGAGGAGGTAAGCAGTTCTTGGAGGAAAGAGAGGGGTATCATATGGGTAGTTTAAAGTGCCCTATGTCCTTTGGGTGCCGGGGAGGAGGATGCTCCTATGGGCTATGTTGAAGCAAGATTCACTTGCCAGTCCAGTTGACTTTTGTGCACACAGTGGGAAGAGTGTTCCATATTGCTTTCCACCTGAAGTCTCACAATGTCTTAGGCTCCCTCTGCAAAGGATGGGGACTTTCCTAATGCACATTGCCCTTTGCTTCTGGACTGGTGAATTGTGAAACAATTCTACTCCGTGCAACCATTTTGTGAGACAGCTATATTAATTTCTCCTAGAATGGACAGAAGCTTCCTTCACACAGTGATCAGAACTGTTGTCAAGAGTTTATGTGAGGATCCATTCTTTACTCTGAAACAATGTACATGTAGAGAGCATCAAGCATGGTCCTTAGCCTCTCTATTCCTTTGTTCTCCCTCTCTGAAGTGGAGGTCATGGCCATGGAGAATCATGGGAAATGACTGAACATGAGAAAAAAATCCCCTAGGGTTACCCAATAATTTATACAAACAGAGAAGTCATATCCATAGGAGAGGTGGTGAGACATGAGAAAAGAGGCTGGAGAAGTATAGTTGAAAAAGTAAAATCAAGTTAAAGTTAAAGAAACAAATATAGAGAGCACAGGAATAGAATCAAACTACAGAAAATAGATTGGGAATGGAATAGGTAAATTTGTAGAGAAGAGTTGGATTCAGATTTCCAGTTGGTGGAGCTCTGCTGGCACTGAAAGAAGTGGGAAAGTTGCTGATCCATCCTCCCTTTTGAACCCCCCTGCCCCCCAATAACCCTTGAAAATCTGCTCCAGAAGTTTGGGGGATTCTCCAAAGGAGTGTTAAAAAGGTAGCCAAGTGTGTGAAGAAGGAAGAAGGAAGGAAGAACTGGTGAAAATTATCCAGGAATCATTCACTGGATCTCAGTTATATGTATGAAAAGAACTGGAGCTCAAAGGGTTCCACTCAGAGAACAGCCAGTCTGGATTATGGATGTAGAGAGTATTCACATGTTTCGTCATCTTTGAGAAGAAAGGGTGTTTTGACATATTGAGACACCCCATCCAACAAAGTGTTAGCTCCTGCAAGAATTTTCTCCACAAGAGCAACATGATTAACACCTTGTTTGGTCTTCAGGTGCATTTATTTTTGTTTTGTGCAAATCACATTTATGCAAATAAAGCTCCAAGATGTAAAAAATCATCAAAACTTGAGAACTAACTCTCAAACTCTCTCCCATGGATGGAAAACTTTTGAAACATATTGATCATGTGTGCAAATATTTACATCCCTCATCTGGATCCAACCCAATAAATAAAACAAGGAAGGAAAAGTATTAACATGTTAAAAAACCAGGAAGCAATAAAAAAAATCAAGGGCAAATTAAAATTAGAAAAGAAAGAAGAAAAGTGGTGGCAGGATGAGATCTGGGAGGCAAAGTAAGCTATCAGTATCAATTCCATTGATAGCCAGGCTTGCTTCAAAATGTGTGATCACATGATTATCAAAGCACAGGATATGACAACAGATTACCATCATGGATCATTGAAGCAGAAAAGGAGGCAGGAAATTAAGAGCAGAGGAGTAGAAATTAGTAAAGAAGTGGAAAAGGAAGAGAACAAAAGAAAGAACAGAAAAATCTAGAGACAGGATCATGAAAAGTCCCCAGTGGGCAAGTATTTCAAAGACAAGAAAGCAAGTGGGGGGAAAGGGGGGATTGTGGAAGGTCTACCAGGTGCATTTGGTGCCATGAAACACAATAGGATGCTATGTGTCCTAAGTACTTACACCTTTTGATGATCACTAATGCGGTTTCGTAGAACATTAATCTGCAAGAGAAATAGAGAGGAGATGATGCTTCATAGTGACACTTTATCGTGTAGGAAACAGGAAAACTATGTGTCAGGACAGCAAGGAAGGCAAGAAAAGAAGAATGAGTATAGATGGAGTGTAAGCAGTAGTCAGTGGAGCAGCAGAGTATAACTGTAGATGTAAATGACTCCTCTGGTAAATGGTCTGAATTTCCACTGTTAGAACTGGGAACCAGAAAGGGCAATGGGTCTATTTCTGTATATCTGTCCCAATCCCTAATCCTTTTTCTTACGTTAAACTCTTTAGTAGCTTTTTACTGCCCATGCAGCTTTCTGTCCACATGAAAGCATTCTACATTCAACTGGGTTTAAAGAAATTTGCCATGCTTGCTTGAGGAATGAAGGCAAAGTCTTTTCTCCCTTATTTTGGTGTATTTTTCACGTTGTTTCTCTGTTCTGGCCAGGAAATGCATTTTCTTTGTCATAGTCATAGCAGCTGCTTGGTAGCAAAGCTGCACTTTCTGTGGCAGGATCTGTAGCTCCTGGACTCCAACAGCTCAAACATGATGTATTGCTGTCTTTATTACATGGTCTTTTCATGAAGTTCAAATGTAGATCATTAGAAATTCAGTTTTGTTGATTTTAAGTGCGGGGTCGCTCTTGCTTCTGGTATAAGGATCAAAAGCAGAGAAGAACTGTTCCAAAAGTACTTCCATTGACTTACCTTTTTCAAAGCATCTGGCTGAAAACACAGAGTGACCACAGTTAAATGAATCTTAGTTCTAGAAATCATAGCAAGCCAAGCAGGACAGTCATGCAAGATAACAAAGCGCCACACTGAAAAGATACTGCCAGTATCCAGACTCTGCTGGGACACAGGAAGGCAATATTCCAAGCAAGTATTTTGCACACCTAGTTCCATGCTTCACTGTATGCAGGGAACAGGCCATACTTACTACTTGCTTAACTCATCGCAGCGTGCGGTGAGTATTGAAATCTGGTTAGGATTAGACGAAAGAAAATATTACAGAAACCTGTGCCAGTGGAACACTAGCAGAAAGAAGGTGGTGATCATGAGAAAACCACTTTTAGTACTAAACATTTTACTGAATAAGGGTCATTATAAAGAATAAATGTGCCCTACATGCCAAGAGTGAGCAATTTAAGTTCCTCAGATGTTGCTGACTTTCAGCTCCCATCATTCCTTATTAATAGCTATGCCAATGGGAGGGTTGAGGGAGCTGCTGTCTAATAATATAAAGAGGAACAGAAGTTGCCCACTCAACCTATATGCAAACACCAAACTCAGGCCATTTCCGCATGACGACGCTCTTCCGTGTCGTCTCACTGCAGTCCCAGGTCCAGAAGGGAGCACATCAGCAACACTCCCCTCTTCACCCACTCGGTCCATGCAGAAGAGAACGCAACGGCACCATGTCTTCCTTCCGCAGTGCAGCCGGGCTTTTTCCATTGCTGTGCTATGTAAGGAAGCATCACCAATGCACTTCCATAACTTCCACATGGCCATAAGTGATGGGAGCACCGCGCGACTGCAGACGCAAAACAGATTTTTTCCATTTTGTGAAAACTGCACAAGTGCGACACTCCACGACAGGATGGCAGAGGGACAGCGACAACGTCATGCGGAAGCGCGACCTGCCAACCGCTGCCATCCTGTGGCAGAAACAAGACAGCGATGTTGTGTGGAAAAGGGCCTTAGTCTCCAAGAGCCAGTATTAATGTAGCCAAAATGACACTAGCCAGACAAAAAAAGATTTCAGCAAGCCTCGGGAAAACCCAAGACTTGTGAAGGCCCACCAAAGAAAATGAAGAGAAAATAGACCCTAACATAAATATGGTAACCCAATGTGGATTGAACATGCTCAGTAATCACAAAATACAGAATTCGAGCTGGGAATAAAATATGGGGGAAAGGAATGGAGCATTTTTAAAAAGAGACAAGGTGTCTTGAATCATGAACATGAGCATTCCGTAGTGCCATCTTTTAAAATTACATTGATATCTGAAAGTAAGCAAATGGCAAAAAGGAATGCCACTTTCCCACTCCATAAAAGTGTACTGAGTCCATAAATTTGAATTCTGGTAGCAGTGTCAAAAGAAGCAAAAATCCTTACTCATTTAAATACAGGGAATTGGGGCTTTATTTAAGGCCATTTCCGCACTACACTGCTATAGTGCTATTATTCCACTTTCACCATCCCATGGAATCCTGGGGTTTGCAGTTTAGGGAGAGGCATTTAAAATTCTCAGCCTGAGGTATCCTTAGCCTCAGTAAACAACAAACCCCAGAATTTTACTGGATGTTGAAAGTGGAATAATAGCACTATAATAGTGTAGTGCAGAAATGGCCTGACAGTGAATATGTCTGGGAGGTATGGTGCAGTGAACAGGCTGGCAGGTTTTTTTTTCTGTATAAGGAATGGGTAAAAGAGGAGAAAATAAAATTCAGGAGAGCTTGAATTATCTCCTGATTTCATGATGGTGAGTGAGATAGGAAGACAGCATTACTTTTAAAGCCTGTTCATAGGGCTGACTGATGGATGAAAGGAACATTCTAACAAATCTTTGAATAAAGTCACTTCTGCCTCTCTGGAATTGTCTCTACTTGCCTCTGCTCATGTCATTTTTGCCCGTATGGATGCTTTGTTGGGAAGTAGGGATCAAATAGCCCACAACATCAGCCTTCCTCTTGGGAGGTACCATTTCCCCACTTCCAGATGCTTTGCATATATCTCTGTACTGGGCATTCAGGGAGAAAATGACAACCATCATAAAACAAATGATACCCCCCATCAAAGTGCAATTTCTCCAGGAACACCTCAGGTAAATGTTAAGTCCTGAGAGGCATTAAGAGGAGACTCACAGCTGTTGAAGAGAAAAGAAAGTTGCATCTCAAAGGAAAGGGGGTAAGGAACGGTAGCTGCTGTTGACACCAACCATTCCTTAAGCTGCCCTGCTTAAGTTTTCGATTGTTGTCTCTTAAGTTTTCGATTGTCATTCCCCTGTCTGCCCCTCTCCATTTTCACCTATCCTTCCTCTTACCCCCAGAATTTGAAGCCAAGTTTAGTTAGGAAATGGAAAATTAGCATGGCTACTAAGAGCAATGCTATATTTCAAGCCAGTTTTAGTGCAGATTAATTTAATTGCCATGGCAGCATCTTACTATGACTGAATCAATGACTGAACCAGCTTGTGGTTACAAGACAGGCATTTCCAGGCATGATCTTCTGGATACAAAAAAATCTGGTCAGGGTGAATCAAGCCAGTCCAGCTTAAAGTGTGATTTGTGAGGTCCTTAAACATTTGGGTTGACAAGAATAGAGGCTGGATCTTCACAGGCCTGGGCTATGCTTTTAATTTTCAACCACAAAGCGAGATTCATTTGAAGTGTTGAGGTATCTAATTCTACTTAAGAAACCATTCACTTCTGACTTCTGAAGTAAGCTCCAAATGGAAATAAAACTAGTCTCCCATCCAAGTGAGACAAGTCAGATTAATCATCCCTGTCTGTACTTGTCGTGAGCTGGGAAAGAGAAGGGAGTTAACCTTTCAATAATAATAGGGAAGAAGCCTGGATACAGCTAGAAATGAATGCATGCCTATTTTAGTTTTGGGATTGTTTTTAAAGACCTTTTTTTAGAAGAAGGAAAGTATATCCTGGAAAAGTACTAATGATGAGCATGTTTACATTTGTTTCCCCTCTAAATCATTTCATTAACATGATTTGTTCACTCTGCTGCTGTTTCAGTGCCATATTTTTTTCTTTCAATTTATGAGTCTACTTCCTAACAGCAGTAACGTGAATGATCCCAACTAGTCAGGAACTGTTTAGTGCAGTAGTGGGAACATACAGAGGGTGGCTCATTTTGGCTCATTCTGTGAAGGCCAGGTCACTTCCATTTTCTTGACCTAGAAATTCCATCACTGCTGGTCAATTTTCAGGACAATGTTTGACTGTCTGCATGGGAGGGGGGCAAAATTTCAAAGCAAAGCATTGACCTCTAAAATAATTTTCAGCCAAAAATTAGATTATTTTTCTTTCAAAAAAACCCTCAGAGCTTTCTAGGAGGTCACTAGAAGCCTAAGGGCTGCATAGGACTAGCTGCGTAGCTTAGAGTGCAGGTGGGGGTGGGGCAGGGGAAGGGGAGGGCAGGGGGCAGGCAGAATGTCCCCAAAAAATTGCCACCCTGGGGCAGACCACCCTCATTATCCCCCCCCATCCGTACGCCTCTGCATAGGACTCCTCAAGGCAAAGCATCTTCAGGTTAAAGGATATTAATTTATCATGCAGGAAATGCCTCTTGTATCAGTCATACAAGTTATCCTAGCCAGTCTGGGATCATATAGTGAAAAGGATGGTGACAATCTGATTGGCTCTACTGGGATGATGTCTCTGCAAACAAGTAAAACAGCCTTCAGGAGGTATTGCCTTCTCCTCTCATTGAGTGGATTTGTTTATGCTGTTTTATACCCAACATCTGTCAAATATCAAACAGATATTTGCTAGCTGCTTTTCTGACACTACTGCAAAGGCTATGAAAAATGCCTTCCCTATCAGCAACATGTAGCTGCTCAAACTGAGAAAACCAGAATTTCCGACAAAAATTCAGACTCACCTCATATTTCTGTCTCTTGAATTTTTCCTGCAAGTCAAATTTCTCAGCTTCTAGATCATGGATACTTTGCCACAATTCCTTGGCCTTTTCCCTGATGTGAGAACATGAAGCATTAGTCAAGGTGGTAGCCAACATTTACAAACACAGTTCTACATATCTGGAGGACATCAGGATTCAGCTTAGACTCTTCTTGAGTACGAGAGGGAGTTGGATATAGGTATCAGAAGGTTTTGTATTCAACTGTGGCCATGTGTGGAAATGGATATGAAAATAATATGTATGTTTATGCATGGATCATATGTAGTCCATCAGTTTGAAGTGTGAGTGCACACCGTGAGCATAAGGTGTTTACACAAGCAAGTGTGTATGTATGTGTACTTTCACACATATACATATGCAACATGCGGGCTAGTGACGGGTTTGGAGGACAATTTTTTGAAGCCTCTTGGGGACTCCTAAAAATGTCAAACAGTGACTGGCTTCCTGTCTTTGACATATACAAGTCTAAGGCCCTTTCCGCACCATACCCCATTAGTGCATTCATCCATTACAATCTCAGCATTGCCATTTGTGCAATGGTAACAGGTTAGAAAGGCTCTCTTCCACACCATTCCTCCCTAAGCAGATGAGTAGCAGTATTGCCACCAGTGTTCGTTCCTCACTACAGCGTCCTTGGCCACTCCCTTTCCCCATCTTCACCCTGCCCCCCACCATCTCTGAATGGTTGGGTTTTTCTTTTTCTTTTTCTTTTTCTTTTTTGGAAGCTGTACTAACACATCAATGTTGTAACAGCATGACACACCAGTACACTATTCCACATTTGTGCTATAATGCTTAAAAATGCATTTTAAAAAATAAAAAGTTTTAACTCAAAGGAGAAATTTAAAATAAACACAGAGAGATTATAGATGTCAAAGTTACCATGCCACAAGAGTCACTGAGGGAGGGACAAGCTGGGCACACCCACACCCCACCCACTCTTGGACCTGTGATGACAGGAAGCACTATCAAGCACTATTACAGTACCACTCTGAGCCATCTGATGGGATTGAAGTGCTAAAAGAGGCTCTTAATGGATTTTTTCTGGAAATGGTATAAAGCGGTTTTGCAGTGCTTGAGGATGGGGTAGTAGCTGGATAGCAATTATGTCGTGCAGCAGCACAACTCCTGGACCAGAAACAACCCGCTGCTGTCACGGGATAGCGATGCCATGCAGAAATGGCCAAAGTCTTTCTTATATTTGTATATGGTCATTGTGGAGACTGGTGTTCTCTTCCTACCTCTCAAATGTACAAAGTCTCCACAGGGCTTTACTATTGTGTTGCAATAGCCTCCTCACTCCATGACCATACAGTTGCCAAGGGAAGACCACAAGAATCAGAGAAGTGCCTAAGACATTTTAAAGGTGAACTGTTGCCCTTGGAAGATGTGCCAAAAGGCAATTCATTCTTCTTGCCAGGAAAAAGGCAGTCCAGAGGAGCCTTGGAGTGTCAGGGACTAAAAATACCTCCAAGGCGGACATGCTTTGCCCTTCCCCATAATATATTTATCTACTGGGGATGGGGAGTGACATTATCAGCCCATATGTGTGTGTTTGAGAGAGAGGGGACCCTTTCACATAACACAATGCTAGCATTATGATTCCACTTTAATTTCCATGGCTGCATCCTAAGGAATCCTAGGGTTGTAGTTCGGTGGGGCACCAGAACTCTCTGGCATTAAATTCTAAGTATCCTTCTCTAAAATGCAAAGCCCATGATTCTAAATGATGTTGCCATGACAGTTAAAGTAGAATCATAGAGTCTATAACAGTGTAGTGTGAAAGAGCCCTGGGTGTGGGTAGATATGTTTGAATGTGAATAAAGATGCATGTGTCTATTTGTTTCAGTCTGTTCATATGGCCAGGTATACTGTGGAGGACAATTTCATAGTGCTAAATGGGGAACTGAATCACCTGGAATCCAGCAGAGGTGCATGCCCCTTCTTGCTCTATCACCTGTCACCAAATTGCAGGTATTCTGCTAGAACACATGACTTCCCAGCAGAATGGTGACCCACACAGCCTGCTGGGAATGCAGATCTACGGGGAAACCAGAAAATATAAGCCCTACACACACTTCCCAGCAGAATCTTGAGGGTTTGGTAGCAACTGTAGTGGCAGTACTTTCACTGACAGGGAAGACCTGGGCAGAGTTCAGAAAATCCAAGAGGCACATGTGGCTGCAGGCTATACCTTACTTACCCCATGTATATCTATTATGTGTGGGCATTTTATAGACTTTAATCAGAATGTCTGCAGTGTTCCTGGAAGCTCCAACCAGCAATTGATCACCATTCAACCCACTTATTTCCTTATCTTTAGTACTTATCTTTAAATGTATATAAACCTGCTTTTGACTTATGCCTCTTCACATGTTTTGATGCTAGAACTGCGTATTTACCAGAACCACACCTACTGGTGAGTATGTTTAAAAACCTGAGCGAAAGGAGGCAACGTGCATCTCTATGTAAGTCTACCTGAGGTTTGCTTGCAACTCTGTGCTTGTATGTGCTTATTGCACCCTCTAGTGCCCTAACTTTCTACTGGGTCTCAAGCCTGAATACCAGTAATAATGGCCATTTCTGCACGAGGCGAGGGAATCGCTCCGTGCTGTTACTTACTGGATCTTCTGGGCACGGACCAATGCGGACTGTCCCTTAAGCCCTTCCACAGGACTCCTCCGTTTCATCCAGGGTGAATCGGAGCAGTGCGAGGTCTTAGATCCGCACTGCTCTGGCTTCCAAAATGGCGGCTTCCAGTTGTTCGTGGGTCTTGACCAACTGCTGAAGCTCACCACGCCTAAAGCCCACCCTCCACAGATCGCAGGCTCGCATTGGTGCGAGCCTGAAAATCTGCACAAGTGAGCAGGAACGCAATGGCATGCTCCGAAAAATTAATGAATGGTTTTCTATTGTTCTTTAAAAAGCGCTCTGGAGGACCAGTTGGGGGAATTTCGGAGCAGACTGAGGTGTGGATCTCAGGTAAGTAGTCTGAACCTAGTCCACTCCAAGGTGCAGACGACCTCCCTCATGCGGAAATGGCCAATAATGTGTATTCTGGGATTCAAGTAGGATAACTGTATGTACTGTGTGGTCAGTGTAACACACACTTATGTTTGAAGAACATCTAATATTCCCAGCCACTGATAAATAATAACTAAGGACAGATTATTTCCAAGCTATCTCTGGTCTGTATTACTATATTAAGGATTTTTTTTTTAATTGACATGAACTACTACATTATTGCAAACACATAGCCTGCTTCACAAAACACAGTGTTCTTTGTGCCAACAATTTAAAGAAAAGATCAGAAATGTCAAAAATCATTGGAAAGTGCACAAAAGTACTCTTGTAACATGTTGAGATGTGTTTAGAAACCATGTCTCATTAAACATGAGAAAATGTAGGAATTTTAGCACATGATGGCTGAGATCAAATTGGTTGAATATAAGGCCATTTCTGCACTAGACATAGTGCTATTATTCCACTTTCAACATCCTATGGAATCCTGGGGTTTGCAGTTTAGGGAGGGGCCTTAAAGGCCCCTCCCTAAACTGCAAACCCCAGGATTCCATAGGATGTTGAAAGTGGAATAATAGTACTACAATAGTCTAGTGGGGAAATGGCCTAAGTCTCCCTCGGTGTATGCAGAGGACCTTACAGAGATTGCTTCTTCTGTCCATCTGCTTGCCCACTGGGGCACACCTAATCTCCCTGGCCAGTGATTGGTTTACATGCTGCTCTTGAAGACAGAGCAGCCACTGCCCCAGCTTGAGATTGTGATTTCCTCCCTCAGTGGGATGAACTTCTTATCCATTCTTATGGGCACTTGAACCTCTGTCAGCTGTCCAGTCCCATTCTCTTCTCACCTCAGCTTATCTTCATTCAGATGATCAATATTCAAAGGTTTTCGACGCTCGCTGAGGATTTTTTTCTTCTTTTCCCGCTCTGTTTGCTTTTTCCCACTTTTCTTCTCTGTCTAAAGAAACCAGTACACAAGTGGCTCAGTGGCTTTGAATTTAACCTAATCTGCACACCCTGCCATACATACACACACGCACAGTGCATCTGAGAACTCTTATTGGGGGCAGAAATTGCAAAACCTCTTATGGCATTTTAAGGCCTGAACAGAGATAGAAGGGAACTATGTTCTTATGCAAACACTGATATCCTCAAGTACAAAGACTGTGGATGCAAAGTGCTATGCATAGTCATGGATTAAAAGAAAAGCTAAAAACCTCCAAAGGCCAATAGAAATATGGTTTGCTCTCCACATTACCAGCTTTTCCAAGAGTAGGTACTGCCATACAAAGGTTGGCATCCTGTTAGGGATATATGCAGGAGTATTTTTTTCCTTATGCATGTGTATGTCCTTTTTGGGTACTGAGGGAGTTGGTATTCCTCCCTCCATTGAACAGCCTCTGAAGCCCCTCACACAGTTATTCCATGCTTTATGGCAAACAGGCAGGATTCCAAGAGTGTCTGGCTATATAGCCAGACACAAAATGATGACATCAGCACAAAGATCCAGCAGGATACTCTAGAGGTCTTAGCATTACTGTATCATTTTGTGGCTGGCCATGGGGACATAGTCAGACATTTCTGTAGTCCTGTCTCCTCCTCACAAAGCAAGGAATGGTTGAGAGGGGGCTTTACCCCTATTCTGCAAGTCAAGGATGTTATATGGCTCAGCCTAGCACAGGTTCACATGTGGACCTACCACACTATAGTGAGCCATACAGGATTGCATCCAAAATCTACCTCCAGAAGTGTACTTCAGTACACACTAGAGCAGAGGTGGAAACTGTACAGTCAGAGGGTAGCATGCAGACCTGGATCTCCCAGATGGCCTTTGATGCACCCCAAGGAACCCCTGAGCACCCAGCTGGATTTTATTTTCAGCTGAAAAATATGAGTTTTTCAGCTAAAAATACCCTTGGTTGTAGTTTTGATCATAAAGGATTTTTTTTTGACACACTTCATCTTGAAAAATAAGGGTCACAAAGTCATCCAAAGTTATTTCCAATTGCCAAAAATGTCACTTCTAGATGCCACCAGGAATAATTATGCATTCAGCCAAATATCCAGAGCAGGTGAAATTGCCTACTGGCTCTTGGCCCATGCTTACTCTGTAGTAGAGAGACTGAGGCCAGCATCCGATTGGTAGTCCCAATAAGAATAGACACGATTCCATAAATTATTGTATGATGAATCAACATTTATGTAAATTCCACTGAGCTAACCAGATTTATTCTAGCTGGGACTATCTATAGGAATCAGGCCCATGTGCCCTACCAAAATTGACTCAAGAAATCAAAGGATTACCCGAAGTGAAGAGGAAAATAGATCCCCACATTTCATTTACAGAATGAAAAATACAGAATTGGATGATATCCATCTGAAGGGATGTTAAAACCTTCACTAGAAGGCTGTGCAAACCAATTTGCCAAGACTAAGAGCTAGAAGAAGGAAAAGAGAAATATTCATTTGTGCGTACAAATTAGCACACATGTTTTCCTGCAAATCTGTCATCTTTTGTTCTCTGTCCTTTTTGGAGTGATGCACTTTATCTTTTGAGGGAATGAATAAGTGTGCAGTCTTTCTCATACTAGAACACTCACATACCTTCTGTAGATAACCTCCAAAATGAAGCATGTTGGAGAAAGCTTTCTTCTTCCTGGCATCTTCTTCTGCCCTCTTCCTAGCTTCTTCTTCCTCCTTCCGGGCTTTCTCTTCCTGCCAAGGATACAATCACACTAAAGTATGAGAAAGGCAGAAAGAGATAACAAAGCCAGCTGGTGGCTAAAGCCTAGAATAGATTTATTATCCCACTGACATGGAAACTGCTGTCCAACATTAAAGAGAGAAAAAGAATTGCCTGGAATGCCTAATTATAGTACTTTGATTATCATAATTTCATCCTATGGAATCCTAGGATTCACAGTTCAGGGAGGGACATTCAGAATTCTCAGCTAGAGATTTCTAGTGCTTCTCCAAACTACACCCCTCCCCCCAGGATTCCACTGGAAGCAGCCATGGTGATTAAAGTGGAATCATAATGCTACAGTTGTTTTGTGTGAAGGACCTCAAGTGGAACTGATGACTGCTCTAAGAAAGGATGGTGCAAGGGTGCTACTGACCATAATATTTATGAAAGGCCTATTCCCTTCTTTCCATCAGTCACAAGATAATTCACTCAGAAAATAAGCATTCTACATTAGTTATTCTTGTTTGTTTCTTCTGCACCTAGAAAGAGGAAATACTTAGGAAAATAAGCAGGAACTGGCCTCTGTTCAAACTATAGGCTCATCAATCACAGTCTGCCTTTGGTCTGTTGCACATGCAGCCTTTGACAATGGCGTTATTCACTTCCAAGGCTTCTGAGTCACTGGGATAGCACTCAGACTAAAAATAATAAGCTTATACTTCCTAAGCACAAACAGCAAGATTAATAATGTTGAGTGGGAGGAATGTGGGGGCAGCACATTATCTTTTAAAGTATCAAAAGCCTTAAAATAAATATTCACACTGGAGTATGGGTTTGGGGTAAACTCACAGCCAAGCGGGCCTGGCGTTCCTTCTCTCGCTCACTGCGGATCCGTTGTTGCTCAGCTCGTTCTGCTCGCCTCTGCTCCTATAAGAGGAAAGTCTGGCCTTACTCTTGACCAATAAGTGTCCTTCTGCTCTGAACTCCTGTGAGACCTCAGTTTGCCAAGAGGGCAGCTAAAACACCAGTGCTGTCAACAGGGTTGGCTGAGACATTTGGACAGCTGAGCAAGGAAATCCAAATGGTGTCCCCCAACAGTAAAAACAGAATACTACGACTATAATGCTAAACTCATTTAGTACATAATAAGTCCTATTTCAGTCAATGGAATGTAACTATGCATAAAAGAGCAATGTGAACATGTAACTGTGAAGAATTTATTATTCTCCCTGGTCTGAGTAAGCCAGCCAATCACAGCCTTCAGAATGATGTATTGGGAAAAATATAGATCTAGAGACTTGTCTGTTAAACAGTCAAGCCATTTCCGCACTAGACTGTTATAGTGTTATTATTCCACTTTCAACATCCTATGGAATCCTGGGGTTGCAGTTTAGGGAAGGGTCTTTGAGGCCCCATTGTAATGTGATGACATGCTGGTACACTATTGCATTTTTGCAATCATGTCATCACTAACTAGTTGCTGTTGTGTTCCCAAGCATTGCAAACCAGCCTTATTTCACTTCCAGAAAAAAATCAGTTAAGAGCCTCCTTTAGCCCTACAATCCCATCAGCTTGATGAGTGCAGTTCCTAAATAGTGCTTGATAGTGCTTCCTATCATCGCAGATCCAGGAGTGGGCAAGGTGTGGGCATGCCCAGCTTGTCCCTTCCTCAGCAACTCCGATGGCATGGCAAGTTTGGGAGCTACCACCTCTCCATATTTATTTTAAATTTCTCCTTTGAGTTAATTTTTTCTATTTTTTAAAATACATTCCTATCATTTTTGTGCAAAAATGCAATAGTGTACTGGTGTGTCATCACATTACAATGTGGCTATGCTAGTATGGCTTACAAAAAAAAACCTGACAAATCAGGAGCTGTGGTGCAGAGAAAAGGCAGGGAAAGGGAGTGGCCAATGACACTGTAGTATGACGGGAACACCGATGGCAATAACACTACTCACCCACTTAAGATGAAAGAGTATAGTAGAGAGTATTCACAACCTGAAACCACCATGGAGATGGCCATGCTGGAATTGTAACAAAACAACCCACTATTGAAGTATGTTTTGGAAAGGGCCATGATTTCCCTCACCTACCTGTCTTCTATTTAGTACACTTTGGTTTGTGGCTAGAAGGTAATTGTTCATCCATGTTGCTTTTAAATACCTTGTTGGTCACCTTGAGTCTCATTATTGGGACAAAGATGGGAACAAATAAAATCAAACAAACAAACAGGTAAACACAGACTTAAATTGCAAGCAATTGCTGAGGTACATATCTATCAGTGGTGGAGGGAAAACATATTCATCACAGAGAAAATAGAATTCTGATTAATGTCTGCTTTCATCCTTAGTTTCTATTTAGATACTCATGCCATAACCACAGGATTCATACAGTCAACTTCCCTGATATCTATGGAGCCTAACCTTGACAGTTATTTTGAAGCTATAACCATTGGGTGTCTGAAAAACTGGTCATAGAACAATTAAACTACTATGACTTGTACTGATATACCAGGCTATTAGAGGGCTAGACTTGTACCCTGACAGGGAAACTGGACCTTGCAATAATAAAAATGCCTGGTTAAGTGGTGTGCAGCAATTTGACATACAATTCTATCCTTGAGGAATATCAGCTCTTCCTCTTCTTTCTTTCTGTTTTCAAAGTGGGCCTCAATCAGGGCTTGCAGCTCATTCAGATCCTTCTCCATTCGCTTGCGGTGAATGTCCTACAAAGCAAAAGACACATGGCCAAGGCATGGTATTATTGTACAGCACTTAAAGCAAACCAACTTGCCAATGAATAGGAGGCAATAAAGACCTGGTTTATTGAGATAGCAGAGGTTAATACTCACATCAAAGTCTACTCTCTCCCCGTCAGGGATTTTTGGAGGCACCAGATTTGGCATAAAGAGTCTGAAAGTAGTGGGGAAATAAAGATGTATTAGTATTATAGCATCCAATCTCTGTTTCAGCTTGTCTCTTTTCATAAGCCCAAAAGTTGTTTGACATTATTTCTGTTCCCACAGCAGACCCATGCATGAAGTCACTCTTAATCCAACTAATTTCAAAGGTTTTATTTCCAAGTTTCGATCCAATGTGACCGAGACAATTGTTGGGATCCTGTTTGGTATTTATACCATAAGCTAGACTTATGACCTCATAAATCTTTCTATTCTCATTTGCAGCAATGGCACCACTGCCATGATTGAAAATGTTGCCCAACCACACCTTAAAAACCAAGCAGCCACTCCAACTGAAAGAGTTCTGTGGTTGCTCGTGAGCAGGGCACTCACAAGCCCCTTCCTGACAGCGAACCATGGTAGAACAAGCAATTGTTATAGGACTTCTATATATTTATTTTGCTTGCTTGGCTTTAAAAAAATTTTTTGGAGAGCATTCAGTTATGTAGTCCCTCAAATGGAAAAGTCCAGGAATGGTTTTGCCATATAATTAGATGTCTGTATATGCCATATCAGGGGTATCCAGTAGATCCATTACCATGGGGACAATAATTCTCTTGCTTTAATGGCCATTCCATCCAGGTGCTGGACCATATTTCCATATTTCAGTATGTATACAACCTGAAGCAGCTGCAGGAGGAACCACTATAACACTGATAGTGGATTCATTACCCCCATGGATTCACTGGTTGCTCCTGGAATAAACCATCTATCTGCCATTAACACTTTTTTCTTTCCAAACAAAGGAGAGATCAATGGATTTAAAAAAAAATAATTGCAATACTAATATCATGAATTCATCAATGTCTGGAGTGAACAATTAATTTAAAAATAATAGTATATACATTGCATATACATCCATATGGCCAATGGTCTTATATCTAGTTAGCACCATCAAGAGGTCATTGTCCCTTCTTTTTTAAAGTTGCAACATCTGTGAGTGAAATCTTTCCAGGAAACAGAAAAGGCCCTCTATCATATGAGAAACACACTAAACTTATATACATAAAAACAAAAGCCAGGGAGGGTACTAAATCTGCCATAACAAGTCTCAAAGCTGATGATGCACATTTTATTTAAACTGGTTGTGAATACAGCTCCAAGCCAAGGGAACAATTTATAGCTCATTGGAGGGCGCCATATGGAATGTCATCATGGTCACTGGGCTTTTTACAATGGCCACACCTGTCACTGTGGTCTTATTTTTCTTTACTCAGCTTATATGAACCACTGAGCAGCTGTAACAACTTCATATCTGGGCATGCTGGAGTGGGAATGTTATGCTTGACATAGCATCATATCTGTTTTTCTAGTCTCTACAGTCTGTCAGGTTTCCCAGAGTCTCTCCAGTTGCAAGCAGCAAATGAACAGTCTAGATAACTTTTTTGCCAACCAAATAGATTGTCTGTATTTTAAGATATTTTCAAAGATTGTTTTAGCAGTACAATGCTCTTGCGCTCTCGCTCTTGCTCTCTATCCATCCATCTAGATTTTGCTCGGGGTGTGTGTGTGTGTGTGTGAATGAGAAGATCTATGATGCTTGGTGTAATTTACTCCTAAGCAAATGCATGTAGTAATGGTGGAAAACTTACAGCTTTTGAGATCTTGTTATATTTCAAATTCCATTAGCTTCATCCAGCAGGGTTAGGGATTATGGAATTAGAAGCCATGAATATCTAGTGGGCCACAGATATCCCATCTCAGGTTGTAAAGTTACAGCTTTACAACACAATCTTGTGTGTTTCCTCAGATATCTTTTGGAATCCAGTGGAGCTTATTGTCAGGTAAGCTAGTATGGGACTTTCTATTTTCATTGTTATTGTATTATTGCTAGAGATTTTTAAAATGCTGATAAAAAAAATTTTTTTCAGTCAAAGTGTGAAAACAACTGAAAACTGCCTTCTCCTTAGAGTATGGTTACATATATCAGTATGATAAGGGAATTGGGTTTGTTTATGGGAAGCAAAGGCTGAAGTGCCTGTTCAGTTTTCTGGATGGTTTTAGGACAAATCACAATTTCCCAGGCTAACTTTCTTCCCAGAAATGTTGTGAGACAAATTTCCTCCTCTGGATTTTTTTGGCTCAGAGGGATAGGATACAAATGTTACAATGATAAACTATAACAGTGTGCTTTTAATAGTGATTTTTTTTTTGTACTGGAGATCTTCTAAAAATTCATGAAAGATCAGAGTTTATGTTGTAGTCAGCAAAGACCCTTTAGATGGAGCACAACATACAGGGATGAGTGTAGAAAACAATTGGTGTTTGTGGCTCTACAATCCAGTTTCCACATCTGCAACCTATTTCTGCCTTTCCCAGAATCATGGGAAGAAGCTGATCCTATTGATACATCTGCAACAGGGCATGATCAGGAAGAATTACTTTCTGTAAACTGGATATTCAATTTTGTTGTGTGCCTTCAAGTCATTTCTGAGTTATGACAACCCTAAGGCTACTCTATCCAAACACAGGGTTTTCATGGCAAGATTTATTCAGAAGGAGTTTGCCATTGCCTTCCTCTGAGGCTGAGAGAGCGTGATTTGACCAAGGTCACACAGAGGATAACTATACCCAGTGGGTTACTGAATAGAGTCATAGACTCATGGAGTTGGAAGATGCCTTGGGTACCACCTAGGCCCTTTTTGCATGCAACTTTGAACACAAAATGGCCATGGGAGCGACACAGAATTGCAAAGATGGTTCCACACAACATTCTCACGATTGCATGTCACTCCCATAATGATTGCACATTATATCATTTTCGGCTCTTTTCTGAAAATGATGCGCAATTGCACATTCCTCCCGCATCCCTTCCACACTTACCTGGTGTGCAGAACATCAGGAAGCGCAATGGCAGCGCTTCCTCCCCCAGTGCAGCCTGGGAAGGTACCCAGCTGCGCTGCAGAAGGAAGGGGCAGAGCTATCGCGCTTCCTTCTGTTGAGCACGGAGCTGGCGCAGAGGGAAGTGCAGGAGACATGATTCCCTCCTGGAGGAGGCTTTTGGCGCAATCCCCATGCGACACCAGAGGCACCAGGTAAAATGTGAAAAGGGCCTTAGTCCAACCCTCTGTTCAATGCAGGATCTCCAGTTAAAGCATCCTTAGCAGGTAGGTATGTTAAATAGTGGGATACTAAATAGAGGCATACTAAATAGGATCTCAGAAAGAAGTGTTGAAGAGCCCACTAGACAGTCATATAGGATCACACTAAGCTAACACGGTTAAGGGTAGTAGCTGAGACAGAAATTCCAGATTCACATGTGAGCCATGAAATCACAATGCTGATATGATTCTTAAAATAATTGTCTCTTAGCCTCTGGAAATCATTTTTCTAATATGAGGACAATAACATTACTATCCTTCAACAGAGCTGTTAGAAGGTTTACTGATATGATGTATCCACTTTCAGGACTTAGGAGAGCCCTACATTAATAGCAATGACAACATTTAATAGTCCAGGTTGTAGAACTCCCTTCCTGGGGAGATTCAGTTGACTTCTTCTCTCTTAAAACCCATACAAACTGCTAAAACCTTTCTACTTCACCAATTTTTTAATGTGAATTGAAATTTTATCACCTAATTTTTATACTGAATGTGTTATCTAGCTTTCTCTTTCATTGTGTAATATTAATTCTTATTCATCTGAACTGTTTGTAATTGCATTTGTTTGTTTTAGGAATTTTTTTAACAACATGCCTTTGAAATACTTTATCAGAAAAAGTGGGGCATAAATTCAGTCAAGAATTGACTGAATGGGTCTGCTCTTGGAATTAACCAACAGGATCCCAGCTATAAACAATAAAAATCCCAACCCTCATTTGATGGCCTTAGGCAAATCACTACCTCCCTCAGTCCAATTACAGCCCACAGAGTTATTGTGCAAATGAATGTAAGAGCAATGGTAGCAACTGGGGGGAAAGACTTGTGAATGTAATTGGGTTCTGCAGTTTCAAACAGCACTGGCAAATGGTGAAGATAGGGTGACTGTTCTTTGGAGCTAATGGGGATACCAGTTCCATTATCAAGCTTTGGCATCCATCTTTTTATTTCTCTCCACTATGTTTGCACTTTCCATCTCTTTTTTCCCTTCCATACGACACCTTCTGCTTCAGCAACTGGACTTATATTGCAACATAAAGCCAAAGGTATATATGCATACTTACTTGGGCTTGGGCTTAGATTCTCCTGTAAGAAACCAAACCAGAAGATAAAACAAAGATATTTATTTGTTTATTCTGTAGATGAATTTTAGACATAGCACCTCCTACTTTTCTGTTCACTTCACTGAAGTCCACCCCTACACTGGTTGCATGAAAAGAAATGGTTTTGGTTTCCCAGTTATAGCACAGTTTTTAAATTCTTTTTCATAACTTCTGGAGTCAATTGTATCGCATGTGCTTCTTTCTTACATTTGTTGTTCATCTTTCCCTTTATACAAGATATTTCACCAAACAAGGCTGGGACAGAATATTCTTTGCTGAGGTTCTAGATCAAGCTTTGTCCCCTAGATTGCTTAAAGCAATAATAGATGGCTGGGAGATGGCAGAGGTCACAACACACTGAGGGCAGCTTGTCTTTCTCCCCCTGCCCCCGTTCTGCTCCCCAAATATACTCTTCCAGGAGGGCTGGGAAGGGGGAATCAGCTGTCTTTTCTACAGTTCCTGCTTTAGTTTCTCAAAACAAAAAAAAATTGTGATTTCTGATTAAATCAGATATTCCTATCACCACTGATACAAATGGGATGAGTAAAGCATTTGTACATCGATTGGTTCATTCCTCTGAAATCTCTGTTGATAAATGATGTATTTTTTGTCCGCTGTAAAGTGTGTGTTTGCTGTAAAATAGGGAAATCTGTGTCTATTTTCAAAAGTGGAAAAACATAAGCATCTCTATCCTTTCTCAGCAGCAGTCCCTTACCACAAAAGCGTGTTTTTCAAATTTTGAGACTGAAATTGACTAGATGGCTTTCCTTGCTGGATTTGAATGTAGTTACACATGAGCTGTTTTTTAAAGGAAGGGTGGAGAGAAGGCCTTTTACCTCCCAGTAGGGCACTCCTTGTATTTTCATGCATGCAATTAATCCGCTGTATTAATTCTGGAGCAAGATCAGTTCTGGAGCAGTTAGATGAGTGATGATGGTGATGGTGGTGGTGATGATGATGATGATGATGATGATATAGGAGGTGGTCATGATGATGGTGGCAGCAACTAACTCACCACTGACTGTACTAGCTAGGATTGCATTCTAAAATATCTAGAGGGCCACAGGTTTTTTGTCTCTGCTTTACATTGATTACTCAAGATAGACATGGTACGACTAATATCACCTCCAGTTCTTGGAGGAAAATCCCCAGTTCAGAAACAAGCTTTAGGAGTTTGACATCACTGGATCTTCAATTTTGAAATAAAGTGATTCCAAGCAAAGTGCAGCCCTACAGATGTTGCTAACTGCAATTCCCATTAGACCTAGCCAACATAGTTCATGGAGGGGAATGCTAATAGTTGCTGCTTAGCAACATTGGATAGACTCCACTTTGCCTACCATTGATATAAACCCATGCCTCTGTCTCCAACAACCCTAGAAAATTCTGTTCCATTATCTATCTATCTATCTATTTTATCCAGTAGGGCAAGAATCTGGTTTCATTTCATTTTAGCAAAAATTGCACCTTTCACCTTGTTAAAGATGGAGAAAAGTGGAAGTTTTAAAAACACATATGTTGGATAAAATGAAATTGATAGTTTCCTCCTTCTCTGGCTTCTGCTAACATTTTTATTCTCTTTGGAGCTTCTAGGAGAATAGGTGGCAAATAACTGGGGGGTGGGTTCTGACTCCAGACATCACTTTTTTCCTTTTGCAATGGGCTTACCTGTAATGGTCTTCAACCAAAATTGGGAATATTTTTTCCCCTATAACTTCTGGAATCCCTCAGTCAGCATTACCACTGGCTATGCAAGTCAGAGGATTCTGGGAATTGCAAGTCTACAAAATTCTCTCCGTTCATATCACTACCACTGTTTTGTGTGATCTGTTTGGTAACCCTGATAGCCAAGATCAGAATCAATCTAAAAAAGACTACTGATGCACTGGCCCTGATAAACATAGAGTTCTCTTTTAATTTACCTTCTTCTGGTTCTTTAGCTTGTTCTTCTTGTTCTATTTTTAAAAAAGTGCAAAGAAATTTGATTAGAGTTTTGCCACATAAGCACAATAGTGTCTAGAATCCTTGCTCCCTCTTGATACCTTTTATTTCCTCTAAGCTGTGTCTGATATCAATCCTAGCATGCTTAATAGTTCATTCATTCATTGTTGAGAAGGTTAACATTACTGTCATTCTGGTATCTGGCAACTAAGGAAAGCAGTGTCCTCCCTTCCAAATTTTTTACAGCACCAGAATCTATAGGACAGAGGATGATGTGGCCTCAGAGCTATGAAGCTGCACCAAAAGCAGTGACTTTAATCAGTAAAATCCAGCAGGAGAGGGCACTGTGATTTTTAAAACATCACCTAATGCTTGTCATTGCCTCTAAAAACTGTGCAGATTTCTCTCCTTTGACTGGACAAGAAAATCATGGAAAGAATGCTAGCTATTTTATTTCATTTTTTCCACAGGAAAAAAGTTGGGAGGGGTAAACATATTTTTAAAAGCATTGATCTTCTCCCATGAAGATCTTAAAGAAAAAAGGATGTCATCTGGGGAGAGAAAAGAGTCTCTGTCAAGTGAATAGATATCCTTTTACCAAATACACATTATCTTTGCAAACTTCTTAGCCTCTCTCAGATAGTGCTGCTACCCATGCTGGTACAATGGAATGAAGGGAATGCAGAGAGGAACCAATGAATGGAGATGGAGATGTTAGACATAATTGTATAAGATGTCACACACTCAAGAAGATTAGGCACTGTACAAATGACAAAGAAATATAATTTTTTTCTTATTTATACTTTTTTATACTCACTCCCTCACACACACAAAAAAAAACCCTACAGTTCTGCTCTTATTATCATTTGACAAAAAACAATGTTGTTGGATTTTACAGTATATTTCATTTATTGGATTCAGAGTTCAGTTCCTCCAAGGTCTAGGCACCTCTGCATCCCATAAAAGCCACACCATCACAATATGATTGGCATCCTGTTTGTTATTTACGATGTCATAAACTAGACTTACAACTTCATAGATTTCACATTTATACTCATCTCACATTTATACTCCTAATACCACTGTCATGACCACAAATGCCTCTCCCGATTCACCTTAGAAGCAAGTCAGCCACACCAGACAAGGAGTTCTGAGACACTGGCAAGTAAGGTACTGAAGGATAATGCCCATTCCTATTTGCATGCTACAGTGGGATGAGCACAAGACTTGTCATAACTGCTCATCACATTGTAGCTGGCAGAAGGGGCCTGGTTGCATCAGCCTTCAGCACAACACTCACTGGCACCTCAGAACTCTTTCATTAGTGTGGCTGCTTGGCTTCTCAGCTGAGTTTTTTTTTGGGGGGGGGTCAAATAGGGGACAGATCCTAGCTACATCATCTTAGCTATGTCTCCCATGTCTGATCTCGGTCTATATTTTTACAAGCCTTAGATGGATCTCCAGAACTTCAATACATGCCTTCAGCTGTGGCTTCTTCTCCATCTTCCTTGAGTTCCTCTGCTTGTTCTTCTTCTTCTATAAAATAACATAACATGGCATTAAGATCCAAAGATTTCATTTGTAGGACAAACAAAACTTCTATCTGAGATCATGAAACCAAGCCATTGAGATGCTACCCTAGGAGGATGAGAAGATGGGAGAGATAGAACATGGCTAATGAATGACAATACTGACTGTTCAGCTATCTTAAACTGAATACACTATGGTCTGTTTAATTATATTCAGTGATATTCTCAGGTGTGTGTGGAGGTCAATGGGCAGATGGAATCTGAAACAGGTTCTATTACTTCTCAGTATGACAGACATCAAATACAGAGGGGTGATTCTGGTTGCTGCTTTTCTTTGTCCATTTCAGCAGCACTTAAATACAAATGTTAAGAGTAGCAAACAAAAAAGGGAGAAACAGAATTATCTGAGTGTTACAGCACCTTCCCTGTTGGGAAATTGTAATGCATTGAAATTTTGTTTTGGATGTGGAGTAAATATTTATTTATTTACTTATTTACTTATTTTATTAAAGGACATATGGATACTTTCTTTTTTTTTTTTCCCTCATCCTTGATCTCCATTGAAAAAAACTGTCAAAACATCTGCAAAAATTTTTTACCCTGTACAAGACTGAAAAAATCAGTGCTTTTTGTCAGTTGGAGCAATAGAAGGAAAGGGTTGGTTTTCGTGCAAACTTTTTTTTTTTTTTTGCACCAAAGCACTTTGCAACATTTTTGCCAAAGAAGTCTTAATATGTGAAAAATAATACCAAAAACTTGGCAAAAACTCTCATAATCTCATCTAGCAGAGAAATAAATGAAAATTTAGAACCCCAGAAAAAAATTGCTCATTTTTGTTTTCCTTGTCTTTTGCTACTACAATTCAGGGTTATCCAAGGAAGCTGAAGAAGTATGTTTTCATAAAATGTACAGTTGACTTATCAGACACGAAACCCACTAGAAGAGACAGCTTTCAGAAGGGGTTATTAAAATGTATAGTGGAAAAGTCCATTAGGATCCACAGATGACCCATGATGACTAAATGTGATCTCAGAGTGACTATGGTACTGGATATCAGTTACTAGACAGGTTCTTAGTGTGCCTCCCTGAGGCTTCTGGCAGAGGGAAGCAGGATACTGGACTAAACAAACCACTGGTCTGAAGTAGCACATTTTATTTATGCATAAATGTGGCTACCTTTCCATTTTGTGTACCAAAGCAGACAGAACTCACAGCTGGAGTGGCAACTTCAGCAATGTTATAGGGACAAGGTCTTCCATATCCTCTGAGGACAGCAGGCTAGTTGAAGGACTGGCCCTGTGTCACACACATCTCTGTCTTCCAATAGAGTGAAATGGCCAGGAAACTAGAGAGGGTTCATTGGGGGGCTGCCACTGTTGTCCCACAATATCTGCCACTTGATGTTGTTGTCTCATTTTGCTTAATGATAGGGCCAGCCCTCTGCTATCATTAAACAAGACATGTGATAGACAGCCTTCAACATTTCACAGATGAAAACTGGGACACATGTGGCCAAACAACATCAAGGTATGATCAAGAGGACAACAGTTATTAACAAAGTTGAACAGACAAACTAGGAGCGGTTGCAGCAGGTTTTTTTTTTCTGAAGCCTAGTGGGAAGGGAAGGATTCTGCCCCCTCTCCCCTTGCTGAGCTGATTGAGTACAAATTATTTTTGCACTTTGAACTCAGTTTGCAGCAACTGAAGCCAGCTGAGTGTGAGGGGGGAAGCAGTAGGAGGAGAGAAATGTGGGGACATTTTAAAAGCCACTGAAAATGTAGGATGACAGAGGATTAACTGGGATTGTTCCTCCAAACTGGGGCAGTTGGAGGGTATGATAATGTTCTCCCTTGTTCAAAGAATCTTAGACCATTTCCGCATGGGGCGAGGGAATCACCCCGTGATGCTACTCACCGGACTTTTGGGCTCCCCAGTCTGGTCCACGCTTCTCCAGAGCAGCGCGTGGACGCTGCTCCGCACTCCTCCGGGGACGAAAATGGCAGCAGCTTGAGGGTCTCAACCAACTGCTGAAGCTCGCCAACCTAAAGCCCGTCCCCGGCAGATTGCAGGCTCGCACCAATGCGAGCCTGCGAATCTGCATAAGGGAGCAGGCTTGCAGTGGCGCACTCCGTGCTTTTGAAAGACCTGTTTTTAGTGGTCTTTCAAAAGCACGCTGGACGGCCACTTGGGGTCGTTCTGGAGTGGGCTGGGGTGCGGATCTATGTTAAGTAGGTCCGACCCAGTCCACTCCCAGGTGCAGACCTCCTCCCGGGGGACGCTCTGCCCCGTGTTAAAAACCCTGTGTGGAAATGGCCTTAGAAACTTCTTTGGTGGAATATTGGGAATACTCTATTAGAGATCCCTAGCTCATCATTCCATGACTACAACTCCCAGGATTCTCTTGGAATAGGAAATAACTTTCAAATCTGGTGAGCTTTCTAGTGTAGGCTGAAGAACAGTACAAATATGTATATGCTGCCCATGCATGAAAGAATGAAGAACATTCTAGCTGTGTATCATTAACAATCAGTGGTAAAGTGAAATGAGAAGAAACATTCTACTACCGTCTTCCACCTCTATCCATTCTTCTTCTTCTTAACCAGGCCAAGCCAGTGGTAGTGAAAGGGAATAAGTAAAGAAGGTTAGTAATGGTTCACATAAAGCTTGTGGTGTCAAGCTACTATATCTACAGATAGCATGGCTTTTTCAGTCAGTGCTGATCTTTGCTTCACATTTGTGGACATAGCTAGTTTTCTAGTGCTAAGCATTTGTGAAGCTAGGTATTAGCAAAGGCAATAGCATATTAAGGCTGGGGGCATTCAAGAACATTCACATCTGACATTGCTAATTATGTCTTCACTAAACATATAAAAGAAGTGCATATGTTGAAATGAAAGATATACTGATTGGCTTCTAGCAAACCTATGCACGTAGTAGAAAGCTCATTTGAGACTTCTTTTCCCATGTGCTGGTTTTAATTTGGTTTGCACAGTAAGAGTCAACTCAGATGCCTAAAATATTGAGGTAAGTATTCATAGAACATAACAAACAAAACCCAGTTGTTTGATCTTTGGTTTTCTCACTCTTTTGCTATGTTAAAATGCAATGATGTAGAACCAATTTGACTCAGACTCAAGTCAGACTTAAGTCACTTTGGTGACTCAACTCAGACTCGACTTGGCAATAAATTATGTACTGACTTGACTCGATTTGAGACTTGTATATTTTTAGTGACTGATTTGCTGCCCTTAGTTCAGTAACATAACACATTCATCCAGAAATCTTATGACTTTGAGCAACACCTCCATCTCTTTTTGCCTACTCATCAGATAAAAATCTGTCTCAAGCCCAAATTGTGGCCAAATTTCTTAGAAGGGAACACCAAACAGGTTAGGGAATGGGCTTGAGGAGGAAAGATCCTTTCTTCTAAAGCTTTTGATGCTTCAGTAATAGAGGGTAAGGAGGATCCTATTCCCCACTTTTGAAAAATTCCCCAGCTTTAGAAATGGGAAGTAAGAAAGATCCTATTCCCCACTTCAGAAGCTACAGACTCTTTTATGCCCATTGACACAAATGCCTCCAGCTTTGAGAAGGGAGAGTAAGAAGGATCCCATCCCCCACTTCTGAAACTTCAGATGGCAAAATTGCAAATGTGGAGAGGACTGACACTGCTTAAATTGTTAAAACTGACTTTATTTGACTCAGTTCAGAAAACCTGGAATATAGGTTGGGGTATAAAGTTGGTTCCCAGACTTGAGACTTGACTTGAAAATATCTTCAAGGACTTGAAACTTTACTTGAGACTTGAAGGTAGAAACTTGAGACTTGACTTGAGACTTGAAGTAAAAGACTTAAATACATCATTGTTAAAATGTTATCTTAAAGAAATAAATTTTAAGTATCCTTAAAACTATTTGGGTGAACAAATTTGTACTTTATATGTTCTAGGGTTGTTGTTGTTTTCATTTATTTGTACTAAAACACATCATTCAGTTTTCCCTTCCAAACACTCACAACACATCATGAAATCACTACAGAAATAACTGTCCAAAAGTCAAATAGAAGGACCAATTAACCATTAGACACAGGAGGAGGGTCAGGGGCACATAAGTAAACATTTCTTGCAGCAGAAGGTGATGATGGACCACAGGTAAAGGAAGAAGCCTAAACTCATGGGAATAGGAGTGCCACATGCTGGGTCCCATTACTGAGAAGGCCTTCCCTTTCTTCACAAACAACCACAGCTCAGATGGCCCTATCATCTATTGAACTGACCAGTAGCTACAGTGAATGCAATGCATAGATACCAACTTAAGAGGTAATTTTTTAAAAGGTATGCTAGTCTGGGTGAATAAGACAAACCACTGGCCCCTAATATTATGGTTCTTATCATGAGCACAGAAGCTTACCTTCTTCAATACGGTCTTCTGTCACAAGCCGGAAAAGAGAAAAAGAAAGAAGACTGTCAGAGCTATGATGATTATTTAGATAAACCACTTGAACTGGATCATTTTGTCTCCTTACCTTCCTGTTCCCTGAAAAAAGAAAAAAAGAAAAGAAAAAAGCTCAGTTAGAACAATGGTAGAATTCAAAAACTATTTTAACACAGAAATATGTAGTCTGTGCCCCCTCCCGCCTAATTTTTTTAGGATCAATACAGCTAGTATTGTCTTATAAATAGCTGGCATTTGCAAAAGGAAATGTCCCATCACATCAACATCAGAAGACCTTCTGTAGTGCAAAAGGTAGTGTAGGAGTAAAAAATGTTAGATGGGCAAAAGGCTGGACCACTGTCCTGGACCCCACCCATAGGCAAATGACTTAAGAGGATGGAGTTCACTACTTCTGTCATCACTGAGATGGGCCATTTGCCAAAATGTTCACTGAAACTCAGTCAAGGCAGGTTCACTGCTCATTCACCTTCCTCTCAAATAAATGAAGCAGACTCAGATGGTGCCAGCCTAGAACTTCCAGCTGAGTGGAGAAGACATGAGAGGGCTAAAGAGTCTGTGGATTGGTCAGTCTCTTGCACATTTTCCCTTCTGAAGAGAGGAGCTTTAAGGAGGCAGGTTTCAAAGCCCCATAGGCTAGGCTAGCTGGACAGGCCAAATTTAGCCCATGGGCCAATAGCCCCTATTTCCAGACTTTGAAAAGTAACGTTTTTGGACCAGATCTAAAAGGGATTCTGAGAATTGTAGTATAAAGGCTCCCTGCAGTCCAAAAGGAACCTTTCTACACCATTCAGTCCTGGGTTAGTGGTTATGATGCCACCAGATTATTTTGTTCAGTAATCATTTTTTCTGCTCTGACTCCAGCAGGTGGCAGTAGTTCCCAAATTAGAATAGTCTCTACAAGTCATCAGCAAAGCAGAATGCCTGGACTCCCACACTCATGCTATCCCATTCAATTCCTAGTTAAAGGACTGTTTTATCCAGAGGCTTTATTCAGGGGCAACTTCCATTTTGGCTGTGAGGCAGAGTCTATCCTCTGGAAGATTTTGGGGTCTTTCCCACTGAAATTTATTTGGAGACAAAACTGAATGGAATGTGCAAAGTTGTTTTTGGATGGTGGGAGCAGGGATGAACAAAGAGTGGGTGCGGGTGTGGGTGCGAGAGAAGTGAGATTTAACATGAGGGTAGGTTATGAGGTACCCTTCCACTGTACTACCACCTCTTGTAATTTTGGGTGCAATTAGCTATATTCTTTATTATGCTTGACATAACACACATATACAGGTTATACAGGAGGCAATCCTGCATTGAAAGATGGAAAGATATTTCCAGCCAGGAGGAACTGCACCCTCTCTTCTTTCTCACCTCCATCAAAACCTTCTTCCCCTCCGTGCCACCAAAGTCCTGAAGGCTGTCATCCCTAATCTCCACCAATCATTTCATGGCCATGGTGGTCGTGAGCAAGAGGCAAATGGTGTTTGAGGAGGTAGAGGTCACTGCATGAGGGTGAAATTGATTTCTTTCCTCAACAGGAACAAAAAAACCCCACAAAGATATATGCCAGTCATACACCACATGTGTACTAAAAAGATTCCAGCCATTCTCTTAGAGCAAAACTTAGTACACACTATAAATTCTTCCTGCTCATAAACTCTTCAAACAGAGCTTGAATACACATGCCCAGGGGAATCAGGCCATGTTGACTGAAGGATTCTGGGAATTTTAATGTAAAAAGATAAATTCTCTGAACTCTGTCCTGTATTATTTCAGGCACAGAATACTGTGCAATTTGGAGTCAGCCATTTACCATTAACTTTCTATTTTGGATCTGGAATTTTAAATATATACTCCCCTATGATCCCATTCCCTATCAGAGAGGGTTGGTATTGGTCTTAATTTGGCTGTTTATAATAGTGGTTCAGTTCTAGGACAGAAGCAGAAAAATTTGTCTATATTTAAATGAACTGGCATGCAGATCTAAGACTAAATTTCCTTGAGGGGGCAAATCTATGGAAGTAGAATGTGGCTTATCAGACATGTTAGCACATGACTTCATGTTATACATCAGCTGGAAATGCAGCTCAAGTAACTGGAACAGGTGTTGATAAAAATGGAGAGCTAATGCCAGAACAGAAGGAATGAAGCAGCCTCTGCAACACTATTTTTCATTAGTCTCTACAGGGTGAGTTTTTGGTGTAGAGATCATGTGAGAAGCTGATGAGTGAGATGTGGGTGTATAGGAAACTAAGTATGAGGGAGGGAGACTACCATGGCATTAAAAAAGCATGAGGAATTCCTGGAGTTGTAAAAATAACCAAGTCACAAAACAGTCTGTGTTCACAAGATATTTAGAGCTTGTGAAGAAGTGCAGTTTAATGACATTTCTATTTTTTCTTGTATTCCAGAATTTCAGATTACAGTGGCTTGTTAAATTGTTTTTGTTGTTGTTGTTGTTTGGCTGGCTGGTTGGTTTAGGATATATTTTAAAGTCTTTCCTAGTATACTATTTTAAAATTATTTCCAGCTTTGTCTGTTTTCTCTCTGCTTCTGTTTTCCATGTACCAAGTAAGCTTCAAACAATGCTCATTTTTCCATCCCAGCAACTCTAGAGCTGTTGGAAGTGCAACCTGAAACCATCTCATCACCTGGAAATATCTAGTTTGGATGGTTGTTCAGTTTGCTCTCCTTATTTCATCTTCAGACTCTTACTACTAGCAAGTATGGGAATTGTGGGGGTGGGGGAAGGATCTCTCCCAAGTTCTGATGTAGACTATGAGATCTCAGCATCAAATCAGTATCAAGTTGTCTTTCCTGCCCCTTGCTCAGTTTGCTTTTTGTAACAGCCTGCCTGATGGAGAAATCTGAAGCTCTCAAAAGCTCACACATTTCAGTGACCAGCAAGTTAGCTTAGTAAAGTATTACACTAAAATGGATGTCCAAATTCCAGTGATGTATTTAAGTTTTTTACTCCAAGCCTCAAGTCAAGTCTCAAGTCTCTACCTTCAAGTCTCAAGTCAAGTCTCAAGTCCTTGAAGATACTTTCAAGTGCCAAGTCAAGTCTGGAAGTCAACTTTATACTCCAACCAAAGTTCCAGAATTATTGGATGGAGCCAAATAAAGTCAGTTTTAACAATTTAAACAGAATCAGGACTCCACATTTGCAATTTTGCCATCTGCAGCTTTGAAAGTGGGGAATAGGATCCTTTTTACTCCCCATTACTGAAGCTTCAAAAGTTTGAGAAGGAAAGATCCTTCTTCCTCAAGCCCGTTGCCTAACACATTTGCTGTTCACTTGTGAGAAATGCACCCTGCATTCTGGGGGTGAGTCTTGTTTTCTGCTCTTAGGTAAAGTTTTAGAAGGCTCCTCCAATATGCAGCAGGGACAGACTGTTGAGCAGACCTCAAGCCTGCCTCAAGCCCATTGCCTAACCCATTTGCTGTTCTCCTCTTAAAAATGTACACACACCTTGGGCTTGAGACAGATTACCATGCAACCAGTAGAGAAAAAGAGATGGATGTGTTGTTCAAAGTCATAAGGTTTCTCGATGAATGTGTTGTTACTGAACCAAGGGCAGCAAGTCAGTCATTAAAAATATACAAGTATTGAGTTGAGTTGAGTCAGTGCATCATTTATGGCCGAGTCGAGTCCGAGTCGAGTCACTGAAGCGATTTAAGTCTGACTTGAGTCCAAGTCTATCAACTTGAGTCTACATCACTGCTGAATTCTCTTTATGGCCAACACAGTCAGCTTCTCTTTTTTGCTGGGCTAAAGGAATGATCACTAGGATGGATAAATTCCTTTTTTTTCTTCCTCTTGAGGTATAGTACAGATTCATACCTGTTAGCTTTATGTGTGTATTGATTACATTTGAGAAATAAAAACTGAATCTTAATTCTGAGAAAAGGGACATTATTTAGAAAAAGTGCAAGGGAGACCTTTTTCTGCTTCAGCCTCTATGCAATTATTCCTTTACTTTGGACTAATTAACAGGCTTCACATACTGAGTTGCTATTGTGTAAGCCAGCTAAAGTGTTATTCTATGGGCTATCCCAATGTAAGTCCCTGTCAGTTCAAAGCAACTTACTCCCAGTTAATGGAGCACAGATTTACAGCACAGATTGGCCAGTATACCAGTAATGCAACCCAAAAAGTGTGTGTGTGTGACAATTTGACCTATTTTTTAAAAAATATTGCTCTAGACAGAAAGAAAAGAAAAACAAATTTCACTATATAGTATGGTACTTTAAATACAGTGTGTCTTTAAACAGAGGACATGTGATGGTCAAACTAACTGGTGGTTGGCATCACCAGGCAATTGGTTCAGTCCTTGCACCAGTAGGAGTTCCACAGCCAGCAACTTGGAGCCTGTTGCTTCTTCTTATTCCTACCGTAGTTGTTAATCTATTCTTTCTAAGCAAGTGAACTATGACAGAAATAGGGAAAAGAACATAGTCTCATGTCCCAATTTGACAGGAACAGTCCCAATTAATCCTCTTTCATCCCTCTTTTTCAGCTGCTTTTTAAAAGTCCCAGTTTCTCTCTCCTCCACCATGTTCCCCCTTCAACCACAGCTGACTTGTTGCAAATTAAGTTCAAAGTGCAAAAGTACAGGACAGGACAGGAGAATAGAAGAAGCAGAAAACAGGAGGAGGTAGAACCTTGCCCTTTTCCATAGGTACAGCCAAAAGCAGACTGTGGTAGCTTCTCCTGTTTTGCATTTCTTTCCCACTAATAACTTTTCCCATCTTGACCACATTCTGTTGCCTCAGTGTTCATCTATGAAATGTTGGAAGGAATGGGAAAAGCTGTCACCTGCATGCCCTCTTCCCTCCCTCTGTGAAGTGATGTGGGTTAGTGTAAGAGGCTATTGGGCAGCAACAGCTAGGAAGAGGAGATGTGGTACATTTAGTGCATAAGAGCTCACTACAAGCAGCTTACTCAGACTCCCAGATTTCTCCAGCAGATGGGCTGGGGATTGGCTGGGGATTCTGAGAGTCATAATCCAAAATGTAACTTTTTCATGTTCCAATTCTTCCAGAAGCCCTTCCCCAAGCAGGAACCAGAACTGTTGGCCGCAGAGACATCTTTTGAAGAAAGGGTTTGAGAAAGCAATTTTTGAGGCACTCACAGAGACAGCAGACTATGAGTAATGTCTTCCACAGGGACTTCCCCACTCCTGCCACAAGGAATTTGCTATTAATATACACCCACATCATTCAGAGTGATTTCATGGTAGGATTCCTATCATCCTTGGACCATGTTGCTTAAGGCTATGAATGGCATATCTGAATAATTATGGAATCACACCCATCAGACAGAGTGACGGAAAAGCAGCGCAAGGTTCATCTGTCATCTGGACAAGGAAAAGGGTGGGGGGAAAATTGGACACTTACTCTTCATATTCCTCAATAATCTCTTCAGTGTCTGACATTTTCAGTTACCTGCATCATCAACAACAAAAAATGCTTTGTTAGAAACTACAACAGACCCACAAAACAGTAAAACAGGCCCACAGACAATTGCCCATCTTGCTTTATTCCCTGCTTGCAGTTAAAGTCTCAAATTCTTTCTGTCCTAAATATGTGTTTTGAAAATTTTAATAAATTCTTCAAAAGAATAAATTTTAATACATTATTCTGCAGATAAATAAAATAAAAAATCTTCCCCAACCAGTCAACTGTTGGTGTTGTTGTTAAAGATAAAGAGGAATCAGACAAGATATAATGAAAGAATGGCTTCCAGCTGTGAATTTCCTCAGAGATAAATGGGGTAATCTAACCATAGACTAGAAAACTATTAGTTTGTGTAAGATATGATAGAATTTGAAGTTATATGATCTCATTTAGAAAGTTATTTGAGTATGTACATATGTATAAATCTGTAGTACTAATACAAAGAGTATAAATAAGAGGAATAAGAATGAGTTGAACAGAGTAAACAAAATTTAATAGAAAAGGATAACAAACGAAAAGGAAGTGTATGATATAGATAGATGAATGGGTTCCTAGGAAGGGTAAGAAGGAAGGAGAAATGCAGCTTATGTTTTGTTTTAATTTAACCTTACGTTAACGATGCGGGTGGTTCGCCCCTGGCTGCAATGTTTTTGGGGCATCCCAGCTTGTAGCCACGCCCTTATGTGCTGTGGCCACGCCCCTATGCACCATGGCCATGAGCCCCTCCCACCACCACCCTCCATGCACTTCAAGCTCCACCACTGACCTGACTTAGAAAAATCAATGAATGTGAAAGTAATGAATTTAGAAGATTTTTATAAAGAATCTGAACATGGTGTTATTGAAGAATCATTTTTGCCTTTTCTTTCTAATAAAAAATTTAAATTAAAAAAATTGATTGTTATTCTACTTTTCTCCTGATATGGAATCAAAAATTCAATAGGTATAGCCATAGCCAACATGAAGAGAACAATATTGTTTCCTCCCTCCCACAGGGATGTCAAAGACGAACTTCTCAAAGAAGAGGAGAGATGTCAAAGAAGAGGAGAAATAAGAGGTGGCAACTGCAACCCAGCACTTACAGTTTGAATGCATAGGCTTTTGTGAAATAAAATCAGCTGCACATGCCTTGCATTAAATAAGAAAATAGCTCTCCATAGCATAGTAGGAAGCTGCAGCCACATGAAAGCTGTTGCTTCTGTGGAGTCTATTTACAGACACACCAATTAAGGCTGTTGAAATCTTGCTTACAAGTCATAAAATAATAGAATCATAGAATTGAAAGGGGCCCCATAGGCTGTCAAATCTGCCTCTTCATTCAATGCAGAAACTCCAGCTAGAGCATCCCCAAGTAGGTAGCTGTCCAATCTCTTTTTGAAAGTGTCCAGAGAAAGAGACACACACCCCCAACCTCTTTAGCGGATTGGTTCCATCATCAAACTGCTCTTATCAACAAAATGTTCCTTCTAATGTTCAACTGAAGTCTACCCTCCTGTAACTGAAAAACATTAGAACTTGTCCTAAACCTGCACCCTTCTCTCTGTGACAGCCTTTTAGATATTAAAAAAGCATAATCATGTCATCCCTCAGTCTTCTCTTACCAGGCTAAACATGTCCAGTTCCTTCAACTTTTCCCCATATGTTTGGTTCTCCATACCTCTTAACATCTTTGTTGCCCTTCTCTGAACTTATACCAGCTTTTCTATAGCCATCCTAAAATGTGGTGCCCAGAACTGAACAGACTGGCCCAGATGAAGTCTGACGAATCAATTATAGTGGGACTATTACTTTCCTTGACTTGGAAACTATGGTTCATTAATGTATTATTTTGCCTTTTTTGCTGCAACATCACACTGCTGGGTGATGTTCACATTATGAACTACAATGTCCCTTTCATATTTATTTCTTCTAAGTCAAGTATCCTCCATTCTGTACCTCTTCATTTGTTTTTTTGTGGAATAGACGTAGACCATTTGTCTCTTGAATTTTATTCTATTATTTTCAGCTGAATTTTCTAGTTCATAAAAGTCCCTTTGAATTCTTTTCCATTCTTCTGTTAGCAACACATACTTCAGTGTTGCCCCATCTCTTAGAACAGGAGGTCTGATCATCCAGATAGTTGGGCTTCAACTCCTACACTCCCTTACCATCATTCATGCTGGTTAGGACCAATGGGAATTGTAGGTTAAAAAATCTGGAGAGTAGATGGGGGGCATAATGAAATCATTGACCCCATCAAGAAATTTGCCCTCCCTAAATGACATTTTCCTTCAGTCTCCAAATTTCTAGCACTGCAGAGAGCTAGACACTGAAAATCATTCACATCTAGAATGCTTATATTTGTTGTGTCCTCATTCCCTTGGTAACTTCACCAGCCCCTTTTCTTTAGATTCCTAAACTCTGTTTGTTGATGCTCAACTGAATATGTAGGTTACTGCAACACTAGAAATCTGGGGATTGAAGCAAAATTTCACTTTAGGATAGAATTCTTACTGGGAGGGCAAAGCCCTTATTCTCTGCCTACTCCATAGCTTTATAATTAAGCTGTCCTAGGGGACTCAGTTAATATGTTCATGTCACAGACATGTACGTCTAAATGTACGTGAAACACATCAACACTCAGGCATGGCTCCCATCTAAATTGACATAAAGCATGTCAAGTAGGATGCTCCATGTTATAAAAATTAAAGTACCTCTACATATCATCACGTGCATGCCTGATACAGAGCATGTAGCATTTGAGTGAGCAATCCATGCAGGACAAAGACAGAATGTCCTGCAGGGACTCAGCAGTCTCAAGATCCTGGAAGAGTGCCACCATGACTGTGTACATTGCTGCAAGAATACTAGTTGAGAGGCTTCAGCCAGGAAAGGAGTGGTTCTATGGTAATCCTCCACTTAATTGTGTCCTGAGGAAGAACTGCTTTGCAGTCTCATAGTGATGTTTTTGACAGTTGAAGTAGAATTTGCAAGACTTTAGAATTTAGTATAGATTTCTGAAGTTATCTGAGACAAATGAGGAGAACTGGTGTTCTGACAATCAGTACAAGCCGGCATATTCAGGGAATGTGGGATAGCTTAAATTCAAAAGAAACTGGTGCATAATGGACAAAAAATACAGGTAAGTGGAAAATCCTCAGCAAAGATGATTCTGAAGAATTTTCTGATAAATCTGTTGAGGAATTTGCAGAAAATATTTGGTGGAATAAACTCTTCCTAACTTTTCTTTACCCATAAAGAAAGTGGAAAATTTCAGGTGCAACTGTGGATCTAAGCCAATGTACTGTAATACATCGAAGGAAACAATTAAGTTTGTCCTGTCTCTTCCAGCCTCCTGTCTTATTCTGCTGGCTTCTTCAGTCATTTGCCTGAACCAAAAACAGGGACTAGGGGAACAAGGTCCAAAAGGAACACATACACCCACAGGCCATATGTTCCCTTCCTCTACCATAGGTAAAAATCTATGGGATGGATTGTTCAAGCAACATAATATTTCTGCTTGGGATATTCAGTTTGCTCCAGGAAACAGGTGTTCCTCTTCCTTTTCACCGCAAACATTTTATGGAGAAAAAAAATTGGTACAACTCTGATGTTAAACAAACAAAAACACAAAATACTCATTAAACCAATGAAGGAAGGGTTAAGCATGGAGTATCTATCTTATCTGAATTGATTTTATACATAACGATGGGTATCATTCTGCCACATGTCTCTTTTTGGAGGAGGTTCAAGGAGCTATTCTCTAGCTGTTTTCACTCCATCCCAAACCATTCCCTCCCCTGGCAGCTGTCAAGTCCTAGGAGGGGCTGCTGCTACTGTTTACCAAAAAAGAAGAGGGAGACCACCAATTTGGATGATGAAGACATGGCTGCTCAGGGCTCCCAGGAGAAAGAAAAGGAGGCTACACTCCATCTGTGAGTGTACCATAATTTCTCCCCTACCCAAGATGAGACCAGCTGCTTTACCATCATCTGAACTACCTCACTCTCTCTCCTCCCCAGTAATAAGCAGGAACAGCAGTAGCAGCTCATTCCAGGATTGGGTAGGGGGAGATATGGAACTGTGGGGTCTATATGTCCTGCTTGGGAAAGCAGGGAAAGAGCAAAGTTGGACACTTGAGGGGTGGTACAAACACCAATTGAGCTCCTACATCTAGGTTTGGCAAATGGCTGCAATCATTGGCTGAGCATGCTTCTCTCCCCTTCCTCTTTTCCCCAGTGAAAAGGACAGAGGAATAAAGTATGGCTCCTGGTCCAAGTTATCTGGTAGAAAAGCTCCACATAATGCTTTGCCCTCTTGGTGCTTTGATGACAACAGGAATGTCACCACACTTCCTGACTTCAGGCTGCTATTCTTATTTCACTTGTTCAAATGTGTGGAAGGAATGAAAATCCTTGTGTACTGCTCTATGCACAGTATCTCAATTGTCCACAGAATTTCAGATGGTGAGAATGCAAAAAGGTCAAGTTATGATAGCTGTAGCTGAATGCACAGTTGTGTATGATTTACCAAAGAGAAAGAGGATGGAATTTACTAAGAAATCAAGCTATGCCTGGGAAGAACTGCCCACATGAACCCAACTGCACAGAAAAAGTAAGATAAAGTCCTGATTACAGAAGCAGAAAGTAGCAGATGATCAGACAGAATAGCCTTGTAGGCTAAACAGTGCAGCAAAAGTGAGTGAGTGGGTCAGCTTATGTAGAATATACGGAGCCCTGGTGGCACAGTGGTTAAATGCCAGTACTGCAAGCCACAAGGTTGTGAGTTCGATCCTGCCGGGCTCCAAGGTTGACTCAGCCTTCCATCCTTTCGCAGGTCGGTAAAATGAGTACTCAGCTTGTTGGGGGCATGTATAAGAAATGTATCGAAATACATGCTATTTGTGAGTTGTTCACCGCCTCGATCCATATGGAGAGGCGGGATACAAATAAATAATAAAAAAAAGTCCAAATTGTGTTTTAATCTGTGGGATTGGTATATAAGGTATCTCATGCTAGTAGCCACTTCGCATTGAAAAACATGTAGATGAGCATTTCTCAGTCAGACTAACAATTTCTGTTGGAACCAACTGGCATGATATTTTGGGAAGAGTGATGGGAATTGTAGTCTGAGCCACTTGGAGGGTGCTGGGTTGGTGGAATCTGATATAGATACCCAAAGACATCCAAGAGATCCAAGCTAATTACAACAAAAAAATAAAAGCCATTACAGATGGTGTAGTATTAAGAAAATTATGCAAGGCTCGTTCTTTTTGAAAGTCTAAAACAGGGCATGGGAAATCTCCAGACCACAAGCTGAATTCAGCTTATCTAGCTCATGGCCCCTCCCTTTCCCTGAAGCCCCAACCCCTCTACAAAGATGGAGGAATCGGAAGAGTGGCTGTGTCACACCCTAGAGGAGTGCTCCTTCAGTCTACTGCTCAATCAGCTTCCCTTCTCCACTTCCCTCCTCAGTCACCTCCTGCTTCAGGTGCAGGCTCAGCCCCTTTCTCCATTCAGAGAGAGGCCCAGGGTGATCTCTCCTTCCTGAGCCCCTCTTTGCACAGAGAGTCAAGATGACATTAGGAGACAGGACATTGTGTAGACTCTGGGAGGTAGCCTGAGAGGCAATTCATCCATCCTTCAAGAGAAGCATGTTTCTGCACCCCTGATCCAACACCTTGTGCATGGATACTGATATGATGGTTACCTAAATAATCAGCAAGAGAGAAAAGGTAGCTTTTCCCCCCTCTTTTGTTTAGTAATTTATAAAGCACTTTATAGATTACCATGATGAGAAGGAAGGAAGGATTCTTACATAAGCTTGGAGATGTTTCTTGGACCTCAGATAGTTGATTCATTCTGTATATATTTGATCAGGGAAAGACATGCGTTGTCTTTAGAAGCAAAATAAAAGATGCTGAGGAGGAACAACATGGTTCTACTTTTAGGATAATAGCAGCACCATTTTCCCTATCTAACACAACTTCAGCTAGAAGCTGTTGACCTTGGCTTGGAGTCTGCATAGCCTGGCTTGCTGATATCATGCAGCCTGCTTTTTCTCCCATAGCTGTTTTGTTCAGCAACATAGTTCTCCTAAAATAGGTGGCAGAAAATTAGCAACAGCATCAGCCAGCACTGATAACTAAGGACAAGCAGTGCTGTCTAATGTGTAGTAGGGAATGGTGCTTACACATTTGGTGGTTTAAAAGAAGATAAAGAATATAATGAGAACACTGCAACTGTAAGGAAAGGAAAAATCTCTGGAGAACAGCCTTTCACTATTTTCTTATTGTTTTGCCTATGAAGGGTTTCCTGGTCTCTTCCTTCCAAATGTTTAAAAAGGAAAACATTAGTCATAATCTCATAAGTACAGCCCAGTACAGTTTCTCCCAGTCTGGTGTCATCCCATGCTCAGCCAGGAAGGGCATACAAGCAAGATTTAAAGTTTTGCTATCTGTGTGTCTGGAAGATTCAGGGGGTCCCTTGGCAACAATACTTATGCCTTTCTGAAGTCAGTAAAGTAAAAACAGCTAGTCATATTTCATTAAACTGATCCTATTGTGAAAATGTCTGATTAACATTTATCAAACCAATTTTACAAAAAAATCCAGATTCTGACAGATTCTATCAAAGCAGAATTGCACAGCTACAGCTACCTGTTGTGCAGTTGTGCAGCAGTCACCAGTGGTCTAAACTGCCAGGTCTCTTGCCCTGGCCCTCCATCTCAGGTCCTGAAGCCTCTTCTCCAGTCCTCAGGGCAAGGGGAAGGAATCTCAGGGTGACAGTGCTGCTTTGAAAAGTCTCTGTGTGTGTGTGTGTGTGTGTGTGTGTGTGTGTGCGCACACACATATTTTTCTGAAGTTTTTAGACTTGGTGGAGGGGTTTGTTTGTTTTAATGCCATACTCTGTGCAACAGTGTTTAATGCTTAAGGTATCATACTTAATGGCATTACAAGGCTGCCCCTCTTAATGTCACCCTTGCAGCATCGCCAGGCCCACCCACCCCTTGACATTAGAAGGAGTTGTTCCTATGTCAAAGATTTTGGGTCTGAAGTCTCAGGACCTGTGATAGTCCTGACCTGGCAGCCCTGCTTGTGACAGATCATTAACAAAACAATAATATCTTAATAATCCTTATGGTTTCTATACTCTCCATAATGCTTTATTGTGCTTTATATTGCACTTGTATTTTATACTGTACCATATTTTAAAAGGCATGCTGTATTTTATATGGATGTAGACTTGAATTGATTGACTTGGACTAAAGTCAGACTGAAGTCACTTCAGTGACTCAACTTGGACTTGATTTGGCAATAAATGATGCACTGACTCAACTTGACTTGTGATTTGTGTATTTTTAGTGACCAACTTGCTGCCCTTGTTTCAGTAACATTCACCCAAAAACCTTACAACACTTCCATTTATTTTTGTCTACTGGTCACATGACTATCTCTCTCAAGCCCAAAGTGTGGGTGCATTTCTCAGAGGGGAACAGCAAATGGGTTAGGCAATGGGTTTGAGGCAGGATTGAGGTCTGTTCAACAGTCTGTCCCCACTGCATAAGAGGAGAAGGCAAAACTTGCTCCCAGAGCGCAAGATGCATATCTCAGAGGAGAACAGAACATGTGTTAAGCAATGGGCTTGAGGGGAAAGAATCTTTCCTTCTAAAGATTTTGAAACCTTAATAAGAGGGAGTAAGAAGGATCCTATTCCCCACCTCAGAAGCTGCAGCCTCTTTTATGCCCATTGACACAAAAGCCTCCAACTTCATGAAGGGGGAGTAAGCAGGATCCTATTCGCCACTTCCAAAGATGCAGATGGCAAAATCACAAATGTGGAGGGCTAATTCTACTTAAATTGTTAAAACTGATTTTATTTTACTCTGTGCAGAAATTCTGGAAGATAGGTTAGGGTATAAAGCTGGCTCCCAGACTTGAGACTGGACTTATCTTGCACGGACTTGAGACTCGACTTGAGACTTGAAGTAAAAGACTTAAATACATCACTGGTATTTTATATCTTCTGGTCTATGACTGAAATTAACCCTAAATTCAATGCTTGTTGGGAAAAGAAGGAGAGTTGTAATATAATACATCTGGAGAGCGTATATCTAGGAAAGCAGCTGGAAGACAACACCGGTCCTTTCAGGTACATAAGAATTTTAACCTATTCCCTACCATTCATTTCTGGTTTTGACCACCCCCCAGCTCAGACCTGATTGGCCCCAAATGGCCTGTGATGTCCTATTGCACCCCGTAGAATCTTCTAGGGTGCTATGTGAAGTAATTGGGTGGTATGAGGCCTTGGGGGCTAAATGTGGTCCACAGATGCACCTTGCCCACCTTGGCCTAGTAACAAACATATATTTGTTTATTTATTGTTCCTTTTCTGTCCTGCTTTTGTCTATACTATGGAACTAGGCAAGTTATAAATTACTGGATTTTTTAATAGAAAAGCAAGAAATCAATGTGCACAAAACAGTAACTGACTTAGAGATATTCTTCAGGAAATCCAAGTATAATACAAGGTGAAGAACAATTTAACCAGTGAGAAATTACTTTACCAGAACTCAGCCAAAATTAAAAGTCCATTTTTCCATTATACTGCTTTTTCTGAGGGAGAGATTTATGTTGATGCTTAACTCTCACATTATAAAGAAGACCAGAGTGTGCAGAACATTGCCCAAAACATAGTCTTTGGGTTGCCTTGTGATTCAGCACTAGCAACTAATGTCATGAAGGTCAAGGTCACAACTAGGACAGGAAATTTACTATGTTTACTATATTATTTTGTTTAAAGCCTGAGAATATCTGTTTAAAAATATGTTGCTAGTACTCATGGTAATTGCAGAGAAAAGTTTGGAAATAATAAGCCTACAGACTTTTTTATGTGCCCAGTCTTCTTTGTAGACTTTTACAGATTTGGAATTGGCCTGAATGAACTTTTAGGGTAACTTACAGTCCAGTGTCTCTGACTGCAAACATGTAAGTCCAAATATGTAATTACTGACCCTAAAACCAGAATTCTGTCACTGCCGTACTCTGATGTATTTACACTAATGTAGGTAGTGGCCACAGGAGTCAAAGGCTACAGGTACAGTGGCCATGAAGGAGGTAAGGTACTGTGGTCTGCCTTTCCTTGCCACTATGTTGTTGTTGTTTTCACTGTTGCTATCTTTGTTTATATCTTGCCTTTTTTCAGAAACCAAAGTTGCTTTCAAATTAAAAACATATAGGCTGGCATAATTCATAATTAGGATGGCATCAGTCTTTTCATGCCATTGCAATTCACCTCTATGATCATTGTAGGCTTTTCCATTCATTCAATGATCAAAGATTCTCCCCAAAACCTACATTTTAAGAAATGTATTCCCCCTAACAGACATTTCCATGTTGCTGAAGACTTGAGGGATGAACGGGGATGTGTCCAGCGATTTTCCTATAGCTGGACATAGCAATAGCAATAGCATTTACATTTCTATACCGCTTTAAGCACTCTCTAAGCAGTTTACAATGTGTTAGCTAATTGCCCCCAACAAGCTGGGTACTCATTTTACTGACCTGTGGAAGGATGGAAGGTTGAGTCAACCTGGAGTCCTACAGGATCGAACTCACAACACTGTGGCTGCAGTACCAGCATTTAACTACTGTACCACCAGGGCACTGCTATGGTAAGCATCTGCAGGGAACACCTAGGTACTAAAAAAGAACTAGACATGTCCCTGCTCATCCCCCTGCTTTCTTCCAACATGGAAATAGCTGTGTTGGAGGGCAGTTCCACTACTTAAAAGATAGGTTGGGGGTGGAATAACATCAGGAGCCATAGTTACAGGACTGAGACCTATGTTTCTGTAGCTACTTCTCCTTCGTGCAGCATTTTGACCATAGCTAAACATGCCAAAAAAATCAATTTTAAAACAGAATTAAAAGATGCATAATATTAAAAACACTTTAAAACATACAAATAAAAATAATTTTAAAAACCTGTTTAAAAACTGCTTGAAAACTAACCTGAACAAAGTGCAATCGCTAATGCAATGCCCCAACAGAATGTTGGCCAATGATTTCTGGAAGTGGAGCCATGAATATGGATGCCCTGAATCAATACCATTTTCAGGACAATTGATCATTACAAATGTTCTGGTAATACCTTTTAACAGAAACTAGGAAGGGTCAAGAAAGCTTAAGTAGTCAAAATGCTGCCCATGGGCCGCATGCAGTCCTCTTGTTGCTGTTTGTTTGTTGTGTGCCTTCAAATTGTTTCTAACTTATGGTGGCCCTAAGGCAAAACGATCATGGGGTTTTCTTTGCAAGATTTGTTCAGAGGGGATTCGTCACTGCCCTTCCCTTCCCTGAGGCTGAGAGACTGTGACTTGCTCATGGTCACTCAGTGGGTTTCCATGGCCAAGCAGAAATTTTGAAGCCTGTTCCCCAGGGTCATAGTCCAATGTTAAAACTGCTACACCATGCTGGCTCTTGTTTGCGATCACATTCTCCCTTCCCAGTTTGACTCCAAATGGCCAGTGTGCCCCAGAAGCCTCTAGGGATTATCATTGTCCATTCCAAGCCATTTGCGGGAGGGAAACTCTAGGCTTGTTTTATGGAATGTGCACTTTGCACCTAAACACCCATTCACACTACACAAGTATAGCACAATGATTCCACTTTAATTGCAATTTCTCCATCCTGTGGAATCTTGGGGTTTGTTATTTCATCAGGTATTTAGAATTGTCTGCCAAGAAGCTTGAGCACCTCACCAAATTATAAATCCCAGGATTCCATAGGATGAAGTCATGGCATTTTGAATGGAATCATTGTGCTTTAATTATCTAGTGTGAATGTTCAGAAAATCAGGTTAAGAGACCATGCAATATACTATATATTTAAATATTTATTAACATACTCTACATCCAAAGATCTCAGAGTAGCTTGTAATAAAAATGAATTAGGATGCCCAAAGGACATAAGGGTGCTTTCAAGCATGCTCTGGATACCAAATGCATGTTATGATGCCAATAGGGTAGGATGTGTGGAGAGGTTGTGGGAGGCCAGCGGCTGTGATGGGAAAAGAAAGAAAGACCACATGGACACAAATCCTCACCAAAGAACTGTAGTCTGCATTGTGGGGAGTTTATAGGCTTAAGGACACCTTTAAAGTTTGGTCATTTCCTTGCATGTATACTTCACTTATGCTATTGCATCCCTCCTAATATATACTTTTCTCCTGTTATGTCATTTACAATGTATAAATGACATAACACAAACATACACACTTACATACATACACATGAACCAGTAGGGGCAATATGTTGTATGAGGACAAGAGAAAGCTCCTTTGCTTTTGTCTCCCCTCATTGTGGAATGCCTTCTGCTTAAACGCCTGACAGGTGCTGAGTCTGTGGCTTCATTTGGCTGGCAAGTTAAAAGAAGGTTTTTTTAAAAAAAAAAAAATTAAAGCCTTGGTGGGGGAGTCTAATGATTTTATCCAATGTGTGCATGTGCTCATGGTTTTGATGTATTTTAAATTTAATATACTTTAATATGTTTTAGACTGTTAACTATATTGTTTTAATGTTTTAATATTCTTTCAAATTGATTTCACTACACCCTACCCTGACTTCCATGGAAAAAGAGCAGGATAGAAATATTTAAACAAACGAATTGCATGCTGCCATTGTAACTTATACTCTCATTTGCAAGTGCTTTTATGTGAACAAAAGTCTCAGAAACCAGAGAGCAATGGGTGTGGAAGCCAACCTTTAAGAAGTCTCTTACATCTCTTCCCTTCTAAGAACACTTGACTAAGCCTGGATTTCAAGCTTTGTTCCCCTCTGCCATAAATAGGATCAAGAGGCCTGTGTAATCCTCAGGAGCTTCCTGAGCCATTTTCCTTCAGAGTTTCATTTTTAGAGCCAGTTTTTTCCCAGGCTGTGCCTTTCCACCTGGCAAGATGCATCAGCGTGAGCCTTGCCCAGACCTTTCCCTCACACCCGTTGCTGCTTGAAACAATCCTGAGTTTCAGTAAAAGCTTTCAGCAAAATCAGCCTGCACATTTCAGGTTGGAAGCAAATTCCCAAAGTCAGTGAAATTGGAGGGGTTTGGTAGGGAGGTTGTGCTCAGCTCTACAAATAACTTCCATGTGTCACACCATCTGCTTTCTGCCATACCTCCCAGTTTCTCTTTGAAATGCTATCTTGTTCACAGATTATTAATAATTTTTCATTTAACAATAGGGCCATCCTTGCCACTAGGCAGAGTGAAGAGGGTACATCAGGCAATAAATTTTCAATGTCATGAGAGAGCAGCAAATACTTTTTGCTTGTTAACATGTTTCTTTGTTTAGTTATGTCACTTATATACCTTGGGATACAATGAAATTGCCAGAGTTTGCTTTTTTTTTTTAACTTTCAAGGATAGGAAGAGCTGCTTATTACTGGATGCTCTGCCTCATGTGTCAGAACAGCCTTCTTGACTTTGGATACTATTCTTTTTGACTTGTAGCTGTAGGAGAGGAACGCTGTTTGCTGCTCTGTCTCAGGCAGGATAACGTCTTGGGCTAGCCCTGTTTAATGATAAACAACCAGGATAATAAAACAAACACTGTACATAGAGCAGTTCTGGAAATCATGTGGACCCCAGATGCTTTTGCACTGCAAGTTGCACCATCCTTGGCTGGCATAGATGTTTGTGAAAAATGCACAATGTTGCATTTCTCTCTGATAGAGAGGGAGGAATGAAAGCAAGACAGTGGTTCAGCTGACACTGAAAAGGGATCACCATGGTTCATTCTGAGCCAGAGCTTAGTTGTAGAACCTATTATCCTTTATTATGGCTCAGTTTGGATTATAACTCTTTCTGGATCTTCAGTAGTTTCAAGAACATGAAATCTATACAACTGAAAATTAGTATAAAAATAAGGGTACCCTAGTCTGTGTTCTTCAGTTATTTTGTTTGTAAAACAGGTTGATTAATGCTAGTTATGACAGCCAGTGTGGTGCAGTTGTTTGAGCACTGTACTGTGACTCTGGAGATTAGTGTTTGAATCCCCATTTGGCCATGGAAATCCACTGGGTGATCTAGGCAAGTGATACTGTCCTAGTCTCAGAGGCAAAAGCAACCCTTTTCTGAACAAATCTTG
>CAOLHI010005227.1:0-78109 GCA_948474755.1 Ctenosaura bakeri | reverse complement strand
AACTAAAGCAAGACTGAATTAAAACTTAAAAAGAACTGACAATTAGAAGTGATAGATGAATAGGAAAACCTGGTGTTATCTGAGGTTGAACGATAATGTCTACCATCAGTAATATCTGATGTAAGTGGGATACATCCATGTACAGATATATACTTCTCTTGTTAGCATCCTATCCAGGGGAAAGGTAGGGTATACATTCAATAAATAAACAAACAAACTAACTGTACTTTTTCATTTTAAACCATCAAAGCAATTCACACTACTTATAGCAAATGTCCTCTTTGTTCCTGTTGAGTGTTGACTTCTGCAAAGATACATACTAATTCAACTGTTTCATTCTCTCAAAATGGGAGTGGATAGGGGCATGGATAATCCTGTGCAATGTCCCCGTGTGTCATGATTGATGTTGCCCACCTTTCCCCCTCAAATCAACTTGACATCCAAGCAATCTGATGCCTTACTAGCTTGAAGTACCTTTTTTTTTTTTAGTAAAAACATCTTTCTTCTGTTTCACTTTTAAATGCTTTTTTTCAATTACCTCATGCCTTCTCAAGCTTTATACAGTACTAGTGTATGCACCCGGTGTTGCCCGGGATTTTATTTTCTCATAGGTAATACTTGTTAGAAAGATTTGAGAACCTGTGTCTCTAATTCCCCAAACTATCTTGTCCAGTACCTGTAACTTTTCCCCATATCCCCCAATCCAGTCTGTATTCAGAGTTATTAACATACAGATGCTGGGTTTCTGAGGGAATATAATGGCCTCCTTCTTGCTGCTCGGCCTCATCTCCATAGCACTTGGCCTGAGTTCTCTGGCTGGGAATTCTAAAGGCCCCTCCCTGAGCTGCCAACCCCAGGATTCCATAGAATCTTCACAGCCAGCCAATCATATGAGGTCTGTGCCTGCCTACCACAGACAGACAAGTTCAGTCAAAAACTTTGACTTTTATATAGTAGATATACAGTATATATACTACACACACACACACACACACACACACTATATATACTTTATACAGTACAATCCAAGCTGGGTCAATTCAGATGTAAGTGCCTTGACTTCAGTGAGATTTACTCCCAGGTAAATGCTTGTAAGACTACAATTTTGCAATGTAGTGGATGTGGGAGCTGGAGAAGAAAAATTCAGCCAGCCAGGACGGCAATTGCAAAAAAAATTCCACTTTGGGACAGAAAAAAAAAATCTTCTATTCTCTGCCTTTCTTTCTCAAATGCTTCTCAAGCTAAAATCCTGTATGTGTAAGCTCAAAAGGAAGCTATGGGGACTTCAATGGAAGATATTCGACTTCTGTCCCTTCCTGGAAAGAAAGGCACAAATGGGAAGAAATAGGGGAAGGAGAAGGACCAGAATGACTGAGGGGGGTACAGAGGGAAGAATCCCTGGGTTCTGCCACTAAGTTTCTGCATGACAGCTGTGCAGAATGAATATTCCAATCAAGAAATCTATCAATATGGGTAAAACATGCTTCTTGAACGCTAGAAAGCCCTGGCAAGGAGAATCCTGGATTGATGAGAATCTTTGCAGTTCAGGACTAACTCTGTCTAAAATTAAAGTCTGGCAGTTTGTTTCTTTTGTACAGAAAGCAGCATTTTACGCACATGAAAGAGCATTCTTCTATAAAGAAAAATCTTCTTTTCTGTTTAAAAAAAAATGCCAATTTTGCACAGAATAAGTCCTAAACTGTGAATGCTCTTTAAAAACTGCATGGTTTTTGAAGACTTCATTGAAGTGAGAAGAAAACTGTTAAAATTGCTTCTTGCTTCCTTCAGGAATGAAATTAGCAAAGAATTGAATTCCTAGTGGAGGGCTCCATGCACACATCAGCCCGAGAATGTGGCAAAATAAAATAAAATAAATAAAATAAAAGGCCAGTGGAATAACAGGAGGCAGGACTTTCCTAATGAGGCCAGAATGTCACCAAAATTAGTGAGAAACAAAAGGAGCATGGGATCACAGGACAGCAAACATGTGTCCCAAAGAAGCAACTGCAACTGGAATATTATTAGAATATCAATATTACTGCAAAAAAAGAAAATATTGCTGGTGAAGGCATGGGACCAAGAGAATGGTAACCAATGACTTTGGATGTGTGGGTACATCATATGAATCAAGAACTGAAATGCATGAAAACCAGTATACTGTCCAGAACAGAGAGCATCACATTCTCCTCAGGTGAATACACCCAGTAGGGAACTGGATGAGGACAAACAAATGAAAGTTTAATCCCCAAAAGGACACAGGTTTGCATATTTGCATATATAAATTTGTGTACAATTTTAAAAATAATGTAACAACTGATGTTGGGGAAGATTGTCACTAGGATACTTGTATATTTGATCAGCCTGCTACCCACTCCCTGATCTGATGAGACTCTTCATATTTAAATTGGATTGGGGCTGGACAGAGGACTGATCTTTATGAGGGAGGACATAGGGCTCTCTTACCGGGAAGATCCTCTTTGTTTGGGGCAAGCATGGGGGTAACAATTGAAAACAATGGCCGAACTATCTCTGGATCATAGTAACAATTTCTGCAGATTAAGTTTTGTCTACTCTAGTTTCTATTTACTAAAAAGGCCAGCAAGACGCTTCTGAAGAACTCACAGTCAGGGCTAGAAATCATAACGAAGTTACAGGATGCATTGCAACGTCAACAATAGCCAGTATCTGTAGATCTGTTGCAAAACATTTAATAGGACACTAGCTGAAAAAAAGTATCTCGAGGAAAGCTTACATTTAGTTCTTAATTCACTTTCTGTAGATGCAGCCATGTTGGTCTGTTATTTCAGGAAAAGCAACAGTTTAATGGTACTTTAAATACTAACATAATTATTATGACCTAAATCTTTCCTATGGATTAGCATATCCTCTTAACATTTCACAGATCAAAACTAAGATATATGTGGCAGGCAACATGAGAACGTGATCAATATGGGAAAAATGATTAATGAGAAAAACCAGACAAGCTAAGAGAAGCTGCAGCAGTTGGCTTGTGCCTGAGTCTTCCGGGAAGGGCAAGACTCCACCTCCTCTTCTTCTCTCCACCGAGTTAATAACTAAGGGTAAACTACTTTTGCACTTTGAACTCAATTTGCAGCGACTGAAGTAAGCTGAGGATGAAGGGGGAAGATGGGAGAAGGAGAGAGAAACTAGACATTTTAAAAGTAGCTGAAAAATTAGGGTAACAGAGGTTTAATCAGGACTGTCTCTGCCAAATAGGGGCAATTGGAAGGTATGGATTAGAGCCTGGCTATGCAGACTCCATTTGTCACAATAGCTCCAGTATTCTCTAAGGAAGGACAAGACTTTTTTTTTTGGGTCATAATACATGTCTTTTTTTAGTTAGTCTGTCTTGCTTTACTACCATATTAACAAAGATCTGTAAAACCCATAAATGGTGAAAAAACACAGAGCAAATTTAAATGAATCATACGTCTGAAGATCCTGCTGGCTGCTATTTTGCCAAGGGTGCAGTACCATAGGGCTCTATGCTCATTACTTTGGCTCAGAAAATCAGTGTTTGTTCTCATATATTTCAAAAGTCCTTAAGTCTTTCATGGCTTACTCTTGGAAAAACCCTGTGGGCAAGCAGAGCCTTAAAATACAAAAAGGCTTTGGGTCTGACTGCTCTGCTACCAGCACTAGTTGTAAAATATATATATATATATATATATATATATATATATATGCGCATAATGTTCTTTTTAAATAAGCAAAAAGAAACCAAACAAGATCTGAGTGGGTGTATGCTTGTTCCTGAAGGAGAATTAGTTAAAACGTTCAAGCACTCACTTAGTTTACTCAGACATAAATCTTACTGCTTACCTGGGACTAATGCCAAGGTAAGTGAATACAGAATTGCAGTGGAGGAGTTGCAGTGGCACAGCTCAGATATCACAGATTTCACAGACCCCTCTCCCTTTTCAATGCTTATATGTAATTAATTACTGCAATTCCTGCCAGATTCAAAGACAAGAATTCGCAAGACTGTTTCCGCACTTTTTTGGGGATCTCTTCTGAACAGGCTCCTCCTAATCAAAGTCTACTCATGACTGATAGGGTTGACTGGCATGGTGTCAGTAAAGGTCCTCACAGTACACAGTTATAGCACTATGATTCCTTTTTAACTGTCATGGCACAATCCTATGGAATCTTGGGATTTGCAGTTTAGGGAAGGGCATTTAGAATTCTCAGACCATTTCTGCACTAGAGCGGAGGAGTGTTTCACCGTGTGTCATGAGTGGTGTTTTTTACTCCAAATTACCCCAATTCCTATCTGCATGCCCTCCGGTTTCTATCAAAGTAAAGTGGAGAAAATTATTTGTAGCTTCTACTCATCAACTCTCATGGAACTCTTATTCCCCTCACTTGCTCCCTGCCGCTACTGATTGGTCAATAAAAAAACAACAACACAGAAACGTTGCTACGTTTTAGCACAAGTGGTGTGAATCGATGTAACACTTCTGTGTGTAGGAAAAAACACAGCAGAAACAGTTTGGGTGGTTTACATCAGAGTTTTTCCATTTTTACAATACATCGGTTTAATGTCGATGTTAACTGCGCTAAGACCTCAACTCGTGTGGAACCACAGAGGACAGAATGACATCAAACTGGTTTAACATGCAGATGTAAAAGCCACAATATGACGCTATTGTGATGTATCAGCCTTGTACAGAAAGGGCTTCAGTCAGAGAGCTCCTCTAGTGCCGCAGCAGAATACAAACCCTAAGATTCCACAGGATAGAAGTGGAATCACAGTGCTGTAATTGTGTATTGTGAAAGGGGCTTTTGTCACTCCTTAGTAATGCCAATGCTAGGAAAGTGAAAGGGATCAAGAGGCAAGAAATCTCCCTCTCAAATTAACAATACAGTGGCCCCTCAAGGGTTTGGGGTACAGAAACCTTGCAAAACTGAAAAAACTGAAAATAACTCCCACCACTCCCCCACTCTCATTCACTTCTTGGGCTCCTCTTCTCATTCCCTTGCCTTTTGCCCTGGTGCACATGACCTTCTTCTCTGTGCTGGGTCAAAAGTCAAAGGAATGGGGGAAGCAGGCATACACCTTCGTTTTCCATGTGCAGTGCTCTCTCTTCCCACTCCTTTGCTCTTTGCTTTGGCACATGTTCTCTAAGCCCAGGCAAAAAGCAAGGGAATGGGATGGGAGGAAATGCAGGTGTGCACTGTCCTCCACACACAGTTCTCTCCCTTCCCATTCCTTTGCCTTTTGGTTCTGTGTGCCCTCTCCATGCTTGGGCAAAAGGCAAGAGAATTGAGGGCAACACAGGTGTGTGTCTTCCTTCTCCATATGCTATACTCCCCCTCTTATTCCATAGCTTTTAGCAATGGCACAAAGAAGTAAGGCACACACCCCTGGGCAAAATGCAAGAGAATGGGAGGAGGAGAATGTTGGGGGGGCAGGCATGGCAGCCTTGCAAATAAACAAATTTGCAAAGGTGAAACCTGCTAAGGTGGAGGGAGAACTGTATTCTTGTTATGGTTTGGCTGCTGTTGTAGACCTATCAGCAACTGTTGCTCTAGAAGCATTCCACCTGGCAGCTATGCCCGGTATAACTGGGTTGGATCCAGACCTCCCATGAACAGCTCTTAACAAGGTGTCCTGCTGAAGGAAGGTGGGAGACGGTGCTTTAGCTCATATTCCCTCCACCAATAAAAGCTGCCCTGAGTGAGCTGGGGGCACTCCAAAAACGGGGGGAGGTGGTATGAGGAGGATGAATTTGGTGAAAATCACTTCTCTGCTCAGTTCCACTCCTTCCTCCAGTAAAGAAGTACTGTTGGATCACTGCTGCTATTGTGAAGGGCAAGCTTAGACCTACTCCATTACATCTCATTAACAACTCCATCATGTTTCATTAACACACAGTGCTACATGCATTTACGATTTCCCCCACTAGTAAGAATTCTGTTGGCCAGGCAAATTTCCAGGGAGGAAAAAGAAAATAACAGGAGCTGCAGGTTACTGCTTGTTTTGGAAATCCTGGCTCTGTAAGGCAGAACCTTAGCGGGCCAGAGAAGAGATCTTTTTATCAAGGCTGACATTTTTGGAAGCCTGGAGAAGAGTCAACAAGGCATGCAGCAGTTCCTTAGAATTAAAAGCCTCTGCAGAAATGTCACCTTGGAATGGTGTGTGTGACATGAGTCATTTACCTTCTCTTTGGAAAAAACACTTCACGTTCTTCAGCCTGCTTGGGAATAACTCAGTAACAGTTTGGCAGTGATTTCATCATGTTTTACTGAGCAACCCAAGAAACCTTAGGAAATCATGATCATGCTGGCTATTTGTGGAAGAAAGAAAGGGAATGAAGAGGCATAGACATTCCTGCAACTGATCTTAAGAGTTCAAGTGCTATGACTGCTTGTTTACAACTATATCCAAATGACAATTATCTCTTATTAATACCATTGTAAAAACTGTATTATTACTAATTTTTGCACCATTGCCTCCATCTGACCACCGTACTCTAACAAACATACATCACTGAACACACATGACTTCATCTGATTCCAAAAGCTAAGCAGGCCCTGGCCCTAGTTAGTACTGGGATGGGAGACCACTACAGGTATCAGGGATACCCAACTAGAGCTGGGAAAAGATCCTGACTGAAACTCCAGACAACCATTGCCACGCATAGTTAGCCATACTGGGCTAGACAGTCCAATGGTGTAACTGTTTGAGAGCACTTCCTATATTTCTTCCATGGGAAAGCTACTATAGCTAGCTATCTCCTCAAGACCACATATTGGTGCAGCAGTTGGATTCCTTTTAGAAGAAAGGCAGCTCACTGAGCAAAAGAGATTGGAATGTAATTAGAAGAGTAGCCAGACATTTAAAGGGCATTGCACATCTAAAGCTGAAGCTACAAGCCATCAGTAGTCTCAAACGTGTGGCTTACATAGATACAGATCAGGCCGTGGTACTTGCAGATAACAAATCTATTGTTTGTTACCTGTTCCTCAAGAGAGGTGGAACATTTAGGAAGACAATCAAGAAACAAGCCACAGCAGCTCCCTGATCTGCTAAAGCAGAATCGTATCAGCCATCCAAGTATGCCAGGAACTTATGTTGTTCCCAGTTGCTAGAGAAACTGGAAACAACTGAACCAAAGCCCCACAGAGAACCTGGGAGACAACCAAAGCTGCATAAAGCTCTGGAAGGACTCATTCATGCACAAAACACATTGAAGTGGAATACCACCTGCTGAGGAATATACAAGGAGAAACGAAAAAAGGAATTGTTTCGATGAAGTATTGTCCATCAAGAGTCATAACTGCAGACTTCCCAAAGACTATTTCTGGGTCCTGTGAAAGAAGATGAACCTTGAGGATTTGAACAAGCATTGCTTGCAAATTGGAAGCAAAAGGCATCAAAATATATAATAAGCATTCAGTGGAAGGGGACAACGGGCAGATAGGCAGTTCTCTCTGTATACTGATGTATCAGTGTCTGAATTGCTATACTTAGGCCTTTGGCTTCCTTCCTATATTTTGAGGTCACATTCTCCTGGTTCAAGAGAAATAGAAAAAACAGTGCATTTTGTTGCTGTTGCTGCTGCTGCTGTAGTTTGTTGTTGTTGTTGCTGCTGCTGCCTAAGTAGATGGCAGCTTCCTGTGTCTTCCAACTCACTTTTTTTATCCATTTGTTACACAAACACAGGACACAATTACTACAAACAAATCCTGTATAATAATACCGTAGATCAGGAATCTGCTGTTAATGTGCAAATCACAAAGAAATTGCCTTAAAAAGGAGAAAGTGATCTCAAGGGGTTGTATAAAAACAGCTAAAGCAATGTGAACATCACACCATCCAACATTTCACAGATGAAAACCAGAACACATGTGGACAAGCAATATCAGAGGGTAGTCAAGATGGCAAAAAGTTATTATTAAGGAAGAACACACAAGCAAGGAAAGGTTGCAGTGGTTCACTTTTGCTTGAGCCCACTGGGAAGGGCAAGCTCCTCTCGTCTTCTCTCTTCTCCCCCTACTGAGTTGAGTGTAAACTACTTTTGCATTCTGAATTCTGTTTGTAGCAACTGAACAAAGCTGAGGACCAAGGGAGAAAGTGGGAGGAGGGGAGAGAAAGCAAGACATTTTAAAAGCAGCTGAAAAAGAGGGCTGACAGCGAGGATTCATCAGGACTGTCCCTGCCAAATCAGGACAGCTGGAGGTTATGGAACATCAGGAAGCAAGTCTCACAAATACAGCTTCATAATTAACAGAATATGCTCCAAAATAAGCCCCACAGCCAAGCTGCTTCTTGGCCTGTCAAGTTCTCCTTATCCTACCTCGTAATATGTCTGTGTATGTGCCTTCAAGCCAATGGAAAAGAATGATGGAAAAATCCCTTACTATGTCCCAGGCCAATGGAAAAGAGTGATGGAAAAATCTGGATTCTGGGTTCTACACTAGAGAACAGTGCACAGTTATTTCATTATCCTGGTTTCAAAACAAGTGCAGCAAATTAATAAGTGTGCTCAGGACCTAAACCTTTCTAACACTATTCAGTATTGGGCCAATTGAGTAATAACAGGGTGTTTCTCACACATAAAGTATCTCTTCACATTCCACATTCATATTTATCTCTCTGAACTTCTAACAACTTTCTTTTCTTAAACCAATTGTAGGTATGTTCTTTTTCTGTGCCTTAGGTGATCCTAAGGCGAACCTATCATGGGGTTTTCTGGGGCTGAGAGTGTGTGACATGCCCAAGGTCACCCACTCTATGGCCAAGCGGGACATCAAATCCTGGTCTCCAGAGTCTGTAGTCCAACACACAAACAACTATACCATGCTGAGTCTCAATTTTATGTATAGCCATATAATATTCTATAGGAAAAAATCACAGCTGAAGAAGTGTTACGAAGCTAGGAGTGACAAGAAGGTAGCCGGCAGTGTGTGGAGCAAAGAAATGAAATCTTTCTTCTGAAAAAAATGCTATCAAATGCTCTACTCCAATGTGTAAAGAAAGTGTCATCAAATCATGTATCAAGAACCAGTGTGAGGAGTCAATGAATACATAGGTCGGTAAGTCCTGGTATTTTCCTTATAAACATTTGTGAGCTCAGCTCTTTTGCTGGTCATCACTAATTTGTCACCCTGTTCCTGGAATCACACAGAAAAGCTTCTAAAAGAGACAGTAGCTAAAAAGTAAAGGTATTCCAGACTAGACACAGCCCAGAAGCCATTAATATATATAGGGCATACCAGCCGGATCATGCCAGCATGGTTTGACATTTGGTTTTGGATTACGCAAAATGTTTCAGAAAGAAGATTTATTTACTGCAGTGGCTTGCTGCTCTGTAGGAATTTGTGGGAAATGTTCCTGTTAAGAACCTCCTATAACTCTACTCTTTCAACAGAATTATTCACTTCCTAGGCCTAAGAAATCTGCAACCATTCTTTTTCCATACACACTTTTAGCTCCATTAATTTGGAAAAGAATTTTGATCACCCACTAAAAAGTTGCAATAAGGTAGGACGGTTGATATTCAGGTATATGACATGAAAACAGAAATATTCCTTCCTTTCTTTGGAAGAGATACAAGTCCTAAGAGAGAAATATAATAGTGCATCCACACTATACAATTATAGCATTTTGTTCACACTTTAACTGCTATGGTCTCATCCTATGGAATCCTGGGGTTTGTAGTTTTGTGAGGTAATTACAAATCTTGGCCAGAGAGTTCGAGTGCCTCACCAAACTATAAATCTCAGGATTTTGTAGGATGGAGCCATGGGAGTTAAAGTGAAACTAAACTGCTATAATTTTGCAGTGTGGGTATACCTGTTATGAACAAATACCGGAAAAAGAAAAGAAGAAGAAAAATTCCTGATATTTTTTCAAGCTTCATTCTCTGCCAATGAGCTAGCCTCGGGTCATCAGCCCTATGCACTAACAACAGACCCAATTCAGACATTACATTCCCGATCTGTCAGTGATGCCTTGGAGAATCTGAAACAAACCATGTATAATGAGATGGGCCTCTGCCATGAGGCAGATGGTTTTGGACTCCTTGTTAGCATCATGGCCAAATGTTAACTACTGTGCATTATTTGCATTAATGACCTTGCTGGATTCTACTTGCATTCACTTTGCAGTTTCAGGCGGGGAGAAGACTTGAAGGTTGAGAACGGGTTGGGGGAGTGAATTTTTCTCTGTTGCTAACCTGCTTGTACAGTTCACATAGCTGCGGGTGGAAGAAGACAGGTCACACTTGTATGCTTTGATTTTGTTTGCTTCTGCACTATATAACCCTTGGAGCTCCACTTCCATTGGCTTTGGTCTGGGCGGAGTACACTCCAATACAAGTGCCCTACGACAGCTGGCTGAAGGATGGTCTGGGTAGAATGTGTGTGGGAGCCAATTCTACCACTGGCTGTGAGGGGATGCTGGACCCCACTGGGGAAAGGGTTGGAATGTGTCCCTGCTATGCATCATCAGCTACATCATTTACCACCAATAGAGCTACAGCATACTATAGCAGTAACGTATGTCCAGATTGGGCCCTGAAAACACTCTTAGAAAGCCTGGAATTACACCCCATTCTGAAACAAGACAACATGTTTCCTTTTCTCCCTCTCCATTCACTTCTTACATGCCTTCTGGATTGTGTAGCCATAAGACAGGCAGGCAGGCAGGTAGGCAGGCAGGCAAATAAACAAACATATTTATTTATTTATTGGATTTATACTCTACTTTTCTCCTGCGATGGGATCCAAGGCCATTTCTGCACTATATTGTTACAGTGCCAATCTTCCACTTTCAAGATCCTATGGAACCTTGGGGTTTGCAGTTTAGGGAAGGACATTTAGAATTCTCAATAAACTAAAACGCCTGGAATTCCACAGGATGTTGAAAGTGGAATAATAGCACTGTAACAGTGTAGTGTGGAAAGGCCCCAAGGTGGTTCCAGAAGTTCAAAACACAATTAAACTGTTATTTTACAAAAGTTTTACAAAGTATTAAGTAACAATATATTTAAACCCATGATTAAAACAGTTAAAAACACATTTAAAACATGAATTATAACAGATTTAAAAAGTAAAATATAGCACACCACTTCATACACACTACCGCTATACAATTTAAAACTCAAAGGTCTGCCTGAATTAAAAAGTCTTCACCTGCCAGCAGAAATAGAGCAGAGGGTGTCAACTGGACATTCTGTGGAAGGATGCCCCACAACGTGGGAACAGGCATGGAGAAGGCTCTCTCTGGTGTCTTCTACATAAGATGGTATGATGTCCCCATTTTGTCTTAGTGGGATTACTTCTAAAGCATAATTTGCAAATTCATTCCAAAACAAGATATGGAGGGAATTTCTGGCTAGCATCCATCAAAGATGGTCCAGTAGCACCCAGAGTTATTCACTGAAGCTGTATGATAGATGTGGGACACATAAAAAGAAGTATTTATCCATACACTGCACAAACTGTAGCATTCATTACCATAAGATATAACGATTGAATGGCTGCCAACATGGGCAGTTTTAAAAGGGGTTAGATCAAATAATGGAATAGCAGCTTGTGGCTAGTAGTCATATTCAGTATCAGAGGCAAGATGTTCTGTAGATCATTACTAATGAGCAGGAAAGCAGTTGCACTCACATCCTCATTTTGAGTTTCTCAAAGCCATTTAGTTGGTCACTGTGGGAATAAAATGCTGAACAGTTTCTTTATTTCATTCAACAATGATCTTTTCTTATGACAGGTCAAAGCAAATTATGGCTATGTAAACTAGGAATTACAAGCCTCCGTAATTCCTTCATGTTCCCTACAGGAAGAGGACAAGAGGAGAAGAACTGATGAAAGACTGGGTTCTACTTTTCAACAAATTCCACTTTCTCATAGTGCTGTGGTCCCTAAAGTGTCAGATAAGCAGGGGATGCATGTACAGTGTTAGATTCCAGATTCAGTGACAAAGGCAACCTTGCTTGTGATGCCTATGCACTCATAGCAGATGCACAGACAACAAGAAGACAAGTGGAAAGGTCAGCCCACACCTCCCTCTTGTCATTCCTTGTCACAGAAGCAAAGCAATACACTATCATACATGTTTTCAACTTTTGCCAATTTAATTATGTGGATCATTATTCTCATTATTCCTCTAGTCCTGCATTTTTGGCTTTTGCTCACATCCTGTCTTTGCATATGTGTATATGTGTTTGGGTACTTGCTAACAATTCATATTGAGTTGCAACTTGGCACACACACACTATGTCAGCAGGGAGTGCCACTTCTGCAAAACAAACAGCTTGGGCTAGTCTGGTGACAAGGCTAGCACATATTACATAAAATTAAAACACATCACAGTTTTGCATCAAGCACCACTGATGGGTTTTTGAAGGAAATCCTCCCAAGAGCATTAAAGGAGCAGACAGCACAAGACTAAAGCCTTGTAATAAATGTGAAAGAATTGTAGGAAGTGTTTCATGGTAGACTGGCAGAAGCTGATAAAAACATGTCTTCCCCAAACAAGTTCTCAGTCGGTTATCTTTCCCAAACCTGACACCCTCCAGCTGTGTTGGCACTCTAAACACAAGTCCCATCATCCTGCAAGCACAGTGCTGGTTGGGGGCTGTAGTCCAATGCATCTGAGAACCCTGGGCTGGGAGAGGCAGCCATGATATTTGGACCCTGTTGGGTTACCAGAACAGGCAGACATTTTATATGCATTTTGAAATACTTCATCAAGGCTGTGACTCCAGTGAGGTTTACAAGTAGGGCCCAAGCCTCAATCACCTCCCCAGGATACATTGTCTAGGGTTCATGTAAACTTGTTTTACAGGCTTTCATTTCAATGCACAACCACTTCACTCTACATCTCATGGAAGCCAATGTGACTTAACTATTCTTTCTGCCACTGTGCTGCAGATTGTGGGAAATGAGGGGTGGAATAACAAATTGCTATAGGATACCCCATTTCTCTTTGGATCTGAAAAATGTTAATGAAACAAGTGCTATTCACTAAGCAAGGGACCAAAACCTTTGATGCCACATATTGAAGGAGACAGTGTTACAATCTCACTCTTCTCATAACCCAAGATGACAAGTCATGACTGGCTCTGCTGAGTTCCCTAAACAAGTTCCACTTCTTTCTTGGGCATGAAGAAACTAAGATACCTGAAATTTTAAACAAACAATCCTCAAGCTTTTAGCTTTCATTGGTCCTTGGAAAAACAAAAATGCAACGTGAGCTGGTCTCAATACCTAAAGGCACCAGAACCCATCTGATCTTGGAAGCGAAGCAGGGTCAGCCCTGGTCTGTACTTGGATGGGAGACCACCAATGAATACCAGGTGCTGTAGGCTATATTTCAGAGGAAGGAACAGACAAAATCACCTCTGAGTGTTTCTTGCCTAAGAAAACCCTATGGAATTCATGGAGTTGCCATAAGTTGACAGGTGACTTGAAGGCACGTGCCCACACAGGCACAAACACAAGACCATAGCCTTCTGATGACTGTGGGAAGTTTGAGAAAAGAATGATGTTCTGTTTCTTTAGAAGCAATAAAGTTGATCAGTTGACCTCAGTGTTTTCATTAACAATGATCATAATATTCCATATTCAGTGTCAGTAAACCAAAAATAGGATTTTACCAAGGATGAAGCAGAAACACTGTAGAAGGAGATCTATGCAATACATGATAGCAGCATTAGCACAACAACACAAGCATAATTTCTTGCCTGCAAGTAGTTGCAAGTAATACACTTCCACCCAGCATGTGCCCATCAAAGTATCTGAACCCTAACAGAAAGCCAGAGTTGATGAAAGACTTTTTGGATGTCTAAGGCAAAGGACAGGATTGCCTGCTTCTGCCCCTGCTCCCTGTTCCATGTACAAAATCTGACTAGATTGGTAGCTGAATCTATTCCTCAGACCAGCAGGCCAGTTTAAGGAGCTGCAGGCAAGAGCTGTGCAACACACACAACCCTGTCCTCCCAGAAAGAGGAACGGCCAGACTGGCTCAGGAGGAACAGCAGAGAGGAGGCACATGAGGTGATTTGCCTTCCCTTCTCTAATGTCTCTGCAGTGCACCTTGAGACAGCCTGAAGATCTTTATGCTATTTTAACCCCATCTCTTTCTGGGGTGGACAAAAGTTTATTTCTTGGAACTTCCCACTCTGAGCCCCAGACCAATGCAGATGAACCTCAATTTTCCAAATGATATATGCATACTTACCAATGGTTAAAATTGGGATGTCAATGTTCACATTTGATTTTTCATAAATAAGCTGCTGCCCACATAGATTGAACTTCTTGGCCAGTAAACGTTTGAGGGATATAGAAGGTACATGGGGTACTACAAAGGGCATCATTGTGATCCAAAGCTATTTTCTTCAGATGTCCTTATTTGTAGAAATTATGTAATTTTATTTTTCAGTTTTTCAGTTTCTGTTTCACATCACTAGTAACATCTTTCAGATCACAAATGAAATGCTAGCTTAAAAATGTGACCCACTTTTTAAAAATGGCCTGGCTCCTTGGAGACAACAGACAATTGAAATCAGATGGAAGTAAACTTAGATTGAAGAAAGGCCTTCTGAAAGGAAGAGCTTTTATTTCAGTGTATCTGCTACAAGAAGATTCTGCTTTGTTTTTTTAAAATCAGAACTCAGAGAGGAACCTGGTGAAAAAGACATAAAGTGTATTTATATTAAAGTGTATTTATATTCTTGTCTCTTTAACTCCCATGCTTCCATCCAACAGAATCCTAGGCTCTGTAAATTGGAAAGGTACTTTGAATTCTCTGCTAGACAGTTTTAGGGTATTCCCTAAAATTACAGTTCCCAAGGGAGCATGATTTAATTCTCAACTCCTCTCCCCAGGGTACTTTGGGTACTGTAGCTCAGGGTGCATGATACAGCTATCTAGTTTAGAATTGTAGGTACCACACAAAGCTATATACCCCAGGACTACATAGGATAGAAACCATGATAAAGTGGTATCAAACAGCCATAGCTGCATAGCATGTAAAATATACACATACAGTTGGCATTAAAAGAATCTCGAGCTCTGGAAATTTTTTAGAATACAGGAGGTCACTAATGTTCCTCACAAAAGCTACTTACTCAAAAACTTTCTTTACTTCAGCTATATAATATAGCCCAGTTGGCAGTCAGGAATCCTTGTTGGACTACTAGAGTAGATCCAGGTTATGTTTCACCTGCCTGTGTACTAAAGTATATTCCACAATGTCACAGTAAACAGAATGGGGCAATAGAAACAACATGGAAATATAAGCAATACAGACACATTGGGTCCTGTGCTGGGAGAAAGGGTGGATATAAATTAAGTAAATAAATAAACAAATATTCTTTCTTCAGAGAATGACAAACTATGATCCAGAGCATTCTCCACGTATGTCTGGCAAATGAAGAAAGGGATTGGGATAAACTTCTCTTGCAGTTGGGCAGATTAAATTCTATGGATATTAATGGTATCTACACAGCATGATGTTATGTAGCACTGCATCCCTCATGGTTGTTGTTTCTTTTAATACATAAACTTATTCACATTTATTGTTACAGCACAGAAAATCAATCATGCATGAGACATTGTTTACATACTAACATGCCAGCTGATTTCACCTTACCAGAAGGCAGTGTTTTCACTGTGTGTGTAATCTGGGGAAAGGGACGCCACAGAAGCACATAATGCTTGTCAAAGAAGCAAAATAAGTTCCATGACAGAAGTTTTCAGCTAATCACACATCAAGGTCCAGGGGACTTGTGCTAAAGAAGGGTGAAGCCTGAGACATGTGGTCAGGCTGGAATAACCCACCCAGGACAGCCACAAAAGCCTTTAATCACAGGAAAAAAAATGTTCAGAAGGGTGTAGTTGTATAGCTAGTTTGACCTCTCTTCCTTACTTCCCCACCCACAGCAGTTGGTGGGACTGTGTGGCTCACTGAAAGGAGAAAAATGGGTTATGTGTGAATTTCCTGCCTTTCTAACCAAAGTGAGAGAGACAGAAACAGCAGCAGTGGATTTACATGATCCTGCATTCATGTAAATACAGATTAAAACTCTGCAAAGGACCCTCAGGTTTTCAATCTGGTAACAGAGTAGAACTCACAGTAGGGTTTTTTCTACTTATGAAAGAATACCTGTTGTGAGTGCATTTTGCATTCATAGAACAAGTGCTAAGATCAAAGCCTCATTATGGATTTTTAAAAGTTAGTATTACCCCACATTTCAACAACAAAATATGGATCTTTAACCTCTGCATACTAAGAAATGGATTTAAAATAGCCAGGGGTGAATGTGATGACTGCCCAGGCTAGGTCCACCTGATAGGCCACAAGTTAGCCATCCCTGAACCAGGCTAAACCTCATCTAGCAATCCCAGATCTTATCACCAATGAATGACAGAGCCTCCAGGCCACATGCAGCATGAGTGTGTGCCTGTATACGCATATCAGCCATTTCTGTGGCCTGCAGAGCCCCTGGACACAATCCCTGCATCATTTTTTCCTGCTCCTCAACAACTCCAGGAGTAGCAGTCTGGGGCTAAAGCAGGGTGCAGGGCCCAAATCCCTGCCAAAAGCCAAAAAACACAAACATTAGCTACCAGAAGACAAAGAATGGAGGCAAAAGTCGTTTCCCAGATCTGTGCTCTAGCTATCTGGTATGGGGGAACTGCATTTATTGTTTTTCAATGTGCGAGTGACCAACATTACATGTAGCCCATTGGTTACAATTGTTTCTTTCCTGTAAACTTGCCAGTGACCAGCAGCCAACAGCTCAAGGACCCATGCCAGTGCAGGAATTACCACCCTGAGTAGCACTTCTCTAGAGCTAAAAACAGGATGTATGCTAAAACTGCAAAGAATATCCTATACTAGGGACGCGAGTCAGCACGGTGTAGTGGTTTGAGCACTGGACTATGACTCTGGAGACCAGGGACTGAATTCCTACTCTATCTTGCAAACCCACTGAGTGACCTTGGGCAAGTCACATTCTTTCAACCTCAGAGGAAGGCAAAGGCAAACCCCCCTGGACAAATCTTGCCAAGAAACCCCCGTGACAAATTCACCATAAGGTAGCCATAAGTTGGAAATGACTTGAAGGCACACAACAACAAAGAGATGGGCAACCTCTGTCCTTGCAGATGCTTCTGGACTGCAAATCCCACCATAATTCAGCACAGGATATGATAGCTAAGGCTGATGGGAGCTGCAGAACAACAGTATCTGGAGTACCACAAAATGCCTATCATTGCCTTATACCCATTGCCATACACACAGCTGCACAACCTCTTTCATATATGGAAGATGGAAACTTATAAAATAATATAAAACTGCACATGTTTGCAAAGGGACAGAGGTCTGGGGTGGTACAACAAGCACTACCAAACAGATATGACTTGTATGAATATATTCCACCAGCAATCACAATGGCAAAGGACATGCCAAGCTGAACGTATATTGAAGTCAGGGCTGGATACGTTGGCTGTGTTTGATGGAAGTTGTCACCTAAGACATCTGGCAACTATTAGCTTGGGTGGAGAAGGAGGTCCCACTTTGCACCATGGCTGCATTAGTTCAGGCCCATCCCTTAGTTTTGGAATCTGGCTGCAGTGGTCCTTAGCAAGGACCCACTAGGTTCCAAATGAATCTCTCTAATACTGTTGTGCTGGATCTCTAGAATGCTTTGTTCCCAAAGATCAGGTCTGCTTCATGTTCAACCTGCGTTTTAAAAATGTCTATTACTGCATTTCGTGAGTCTTTCAGATTGGTCTCATGAGTTCTCATGATGTAACTCCTCGGCTTCTGCTTGCTGTTACTGCCTCCTTGTTCACTCATTCCATTTGTTTTGAGAGGAGTTTGTAGCAATTTCTTGGAAGTGGATGATGTTCTTCCATTTTTTTTAAATGGGCTGTGGGGAGGGGATTAAAAATCATTCATTTTCTTCTTGGAATTTTTAAAAAACGTTATTAGCTCTCCAATGGAAAAATATCTTTTCACTGATACATTGATTGACTATGGCACTATAACTCAAAATAATAATTAAAAAGAGAAAAACGAGGAGAAGAGAAGGATATTTGGTTCCAATATGCCTTAGAATTAAAAGAAAACCCACTTAACAGGTGAGTTTTTGCCCTGTCTAGAGGAGCCCCAAGCCTTTTCTGCCTAATTTTCCTAAGAGATCAGGCCCTTACAGGAAAATAAGCCTATAAGCTGGGGCTTTCTTATGTCTTTTGTACAGCACCTAAATCTTGATTTATTTTTGTTTTAAATAAAGCTTAATAGTTGCCTTGAGCACTATTTTTCAGTGGAAAGGTGAGATAACAAATAAATATTTTGGATTATCTTCAACTTGCTTCTAGATGGGCGCTCCATGGGCTAGAAATGAAAAGTCACAATGCAGCAATTTTGGCTTATTCCTCATAGTGGATTTTCCACAATAAGGAAAACAGAAGCAGCAGTGGAAAAACAAGGGTGATTATGAGCAGAGGATGGTAACACCTGAAGCCCTTTTAAAAGTCAGTCACTAAGATAGGGTGATGGTTCTGCATCAGGAACAACTTCAGGATTCAGACTACAGCAAAAGAGATTCCACCTACACATTGGAAAGAACTTCTTGATGGTGAGACCAGTTCAACAGTGGAGAGTGGTGGAATTTTCTTCTTTGGACATTTCTAAGCAGAAGCTGGAGGGCCATCTGTTGGGAGTGCTTTGATGCGTGTTTCCGCATAGCAGAGGGTTGGACTGAATGGCCTTTGTGATCTATTCCAACTCTATGATTCTATAATTCTAGGAGAAAAGCCCCTTACATACCCAAATATTCTGCATGCTGAAACACTGTGGCCTTCATATCTCCCTTACTGTGAAGTTAAATGACGATAAAGGAAACGCCTCCATTCAATCTCAGTGTCTAATTAAGGTTTCAGACGTACAGCTAAGCTGGCCCTTTATATACCCCCAAGGAAGAAAACAAAGAGGATATCAATTTAAATTAAAGCGCATATGGTAATTTATATACACAGATGCAAAATAATAAGTGACATAATTACAATACATCCCACCTAAATGGGAAATTCTGTGAGCATGTAGTCCATGTCCCTGCTGAGTCTGTTGGCCAGGTAGTTACAGCGGAAACAAGAAAGTCAGGGTCTCCACTCACAACTTGCTCTTATGACAGAACGAGCATCTCCTTGGCCGAATCACACTCAAAAAAATGCTCCCACAAGCACAAAGGAAATTAAGATACAAGCCATGACATTTTCAAACCTCACATAAATTTGCCCTGTGGGTAAACTCAATTGAGCCCATGAATATTTAGAGATATTTGAAGGTGCGCCAATATGGACTCAGTGCAGTTGTAATGTAAAACCAAACAAATGACATTCATTAAGAGAGAAATTTTTAATGAAGGCATTCAGTCATACTGTTTTACCAACCATATTACAGGTATTACAAGCTATACATTTATTTACTGGGGGAAAAATTATCAGCCACCGTTCCAACAGGCTACGATACCCTATAAGTTACGAAGAAACTGGAAAAGAGCAGATGATTAGAAACATTCAACATATAATATTCAAATCCTTAGCAAACACCAATTACTTTTTATCTTAAAGTTTTATGTATTGTATGTATTTTAATTTCTTTGTCATGGCCTTTGGCTAGCACAATAAATATACTGATTGACTGAAAATATTCAAATCTTTAGCAAACACCAATTACAAATCAAAGAAATGTTCAATCACCCTGAAATGAGCAAGGGTTACAGGGAAAAAAGCTCCATGGATGGAAACCTGAATCCTCCAGGTAGCTAACCCTTCTGCTTCTTGTCTTGGAGTAAGTAAAAGACGGCAGCATACGAAGCAAAATTCTGCACCTAGCAGTTACAAGTGCACAAGTAATATTCCTGCATCCACCATGAAAGAGATAAAAATGGCAGGCGAAGAACATTTATCCCCAGGAAGCCACAACACTTCCAGAAAAGCACCACTGACAAACTCAAAGAAAAAAGAAAAGAAAAAAGAGGAAGAAAAACAAAACCTCCACAGGTTAAAAACAACATTTATTGTAGGCCTAATACATTTCAGGGGGAAAAAAATTCTCAGACGTGGCCCTCCAGCTATTACTAGCCTGCAATTCTAATTATCCCTCACCACTGGCTATACTGACTAGAGCTGATGAGAGATGCAGTCTAACACCCTCTGGAGGGCCACATCGTTTTCAGGCCTGCCAAAACGACTCCCATACATTTATTTCAGCCACATTCTTTCACATTTCTCTCTCCCGCAGGAGAATATTTGACTTTGTATATGTGCAGAATAAAATTCAGCAGCATTATCTCCCTGCAGCAAAACTCCCCTATTAATATGTTTGAATACAGTCATCAGACCCTTCATGGCATGCAAGATAGGGGTTAAAATTAACAGTCCACTGAAATCTTCCCATAAACCCATTAATAAATTGGAATATGTTTTCTCAGAGCAGAAAATCTGCTATGCCATAAGCACCCTCAGCCCTTCTGAATTCCTAGATAATAAACAACATAATTTCAGTAGGTATTTTGTTTTAGGGTCTTTGTTTGGTAGTCTGATGTTTCTTAGGAGCCCCTCCATCCCACCCCTATGCGTAAGGGAAGCTTTTAAGGAAGGTCCTAGGGACGAACTAGATATCACTGCTTAAGCATGGCTGCCACATGTCACTATTCACAGCACTCTTACTGGAACCCACAGCTATGCTAACAAATTGCTTCCTTTTGAACACAACTGAACACAAAGAGTCACAAGTGAAATCTTGTTGGATGGGTGTGTGGTTCCCTCACCCACAGAATGCAATGAGTCAACTGAGCTCACAGATCACACCCTGGTCATCATCATCGTCATGGTACACATGTGTTCAGCTGTTGGAACCATAAATCCAGTGCTCTGATTCTTATTGGCCAGCAAAGTATTATCTGGCCAACCAGAACCGCCCAGTGTTTCTGAGGATCTAGCTGCAGTGTTTTCTTCTTAGCTTTGTACAGATCATTGAGACTGGCATAGAAGGCAATGCTCGGGGACTTTGTCTGCATTCCATGCATGCCACTCTGCCCAAGCTACCTAAAAACACTAATCAAAATTACTGAATGACCTGGGAACTCAAACTACTGATTACTGCACAGTGATTCCTGCCTGAAAACTTGCTACTTTGGAGAAAAAAAAATACACTCCATTATCCTCACTAATTTTGTTCGATAGGGAAATAAGAATAAGACTCTTCTGGAAGGCATCCTAGAAGGCTTTTCCTTCCTTTGCTCATCATAATCAAAGAATATCCTCAGCACTGTGTATTTTGTGTAGTACCTTAGCAATCTCTTTTTTGGACCATGCCACCTGCATTGATCTCATTATCACCATCATCTGCTCTTTGCATCAACAGAAATCGCAATAGACTTCAGGGGCCAGTTGGTCGGTCGGTCGGTCGGTCTATCTATCTATCTATCTATCTATCTATCTATCTATCTATCTATCTTTAACATTCAAAAGGGATCTTAGTTACATACGATACTGTTACATATAATAATGTTCCTGTATAACAAAAACAAGACAATTTGAAAAAGGAGGAAAAATAACCACATTAGTCGTAAGTTTCTATAAAAGCTGCCCAAATATCCAAATGTAAATCCATTTGTAAATTTCAACTATACATCATTATTTCAAGTGTTGCAAGCGTTGTTAGACCTTCTACCCACTGGATCACAGGTGGAGAAAAAGTATTCTTCCATATCATATCAAAAGGCTATGATATGAAAAATCCACTTCTGTTGGCTATATGTTCATTTCCAGGAAACAGATAAATAATTCAGAAGAATATGTATGTCCACAAATATCAAAGAACTTTTCAAAACCAAATGTATTTGTTCATTTCCTCCCAAGATGTAGCTACTATGGACCAATTCCAAAACTTCTGCAATAAGGAAGCATTATATCTCCCACAGTTTGCTGGTTTAGAAAACCCTCTCTTGGATAGATACTATGGTGACCAATATACTTGGAAGAGTAATCTCTGCTATATAAGATAAGATCATAGATGCATAGCCATACTAGTTGTAGATGTTAAAACCAATGGCCACATATTAATCAGAACTGGATACTCCAGTTCTCTATTCCATTGGTTCTCAAACATTTATACCAGTGACCCTCTTTATATTTACATGAGGATGTTGCTCCTCCACTCCATGTTGTGTCCCCGTATCCTGTCCTACACCCCTCTCTCTCGTTCTCTCTCTCACAGGCCTCTTGTGCCACGTAGGCTCTCAGTTTTAATGCTGAGTTCTCGTGCTCTCTGCTTCTTCACTTCCCTTCCCTCCTGCCCCATCCAAGAAACTGCCTTGTGGTCAAGAAGGACCACGCGCCTCCTGCACCAATGACAAAACATTTGGAGAAGCTGAGTGGGAAAAGCGTAAAAAAAAAAAGGGGAAGCCAATTTTTTGCTATGTCTGAGATTGGAGGAAGGCATACTGGGAAGATACGTTGTGTTGCTCTTTTGAAGAGACTGTACTTGCCAACTGAATTTTTTTAGGGTCCCACCCACAGTTTGAAGACCACTGCTCTATTCCATTCTTGCTGTAAACCTTGCATGTCGTATTTATTTATAGATAACAGAAATGTATATGCCTAAAGTGTTGGTTTGGATACTTGATTGGCCTCAGTGTCTCTAATATTAAGGGAACCTTAGATGCACTTAAAGCTGCAGGGCCAAGTCTCTACTATAACAAATGTTTCAATTGTAAATATTGCCATTTAATCGATACTGGTAGTATACTGCCCCTACAAAATTGAAAGAGAGTTTAAATTTACAACCAATCAAATATTATTGGCTCCTTGCCTGTTTTTGATATTTTCTGCCTGCACAGGACTTACTGAAGGTGAAATGACTTTTTATAATCTATGAGACAAAATATCTGTCAGTATTTTGATATCAACATTAAATAAGAATATAGGACTGTAGTTAGCACAGCAAGTATGATCCTTACCAGGCTTAGATGTCAGAGCAATATAGGCATTATTTAATGATGAAGAGGAGGAACTGAATTCTAAAATATGTTTGTAAAGTTGGAGCAGTCTTGGTGCTCACTGACTGGAAAAATCGTACAATTCAACTGGAAACCCTCAGGGCCAGGAGACCTTCAATTTCTTGTATTTGCTGTTTAAAGATTCCAAAAGAAATCATTGCTATGATAAGCTAAGATGGAGAAGGTCAATATGAGAAAAGAAAATATTTGTATCCTGCTTTCATTATTGAAGCTATAAAGATCTGCATAAAACTTTAGAAATTGTAGATATATATCTATGGGTGATGTATACAAATTATTGCTTTCATCTTTGATCACTGAAATAACATTGAGTTGCTATTGATGCTTAAGGCAATGTGCCAGAATCTTGTTGGGACACTCCCCATTTTCCCAATATGCTTGCCACATATATGTCAAAACAAGTTTGTTGCAAGAGAATATTATTCACATCATCTTTAACTTTTTTTTTAATGGCAGGCACTTGGTGGTCTTAAGCATAACTTGGAAATGTTACTTTATGGGGTATAACTTCCAGAATGCTCTTCCCAGAAACCTCTACCCAGCAGGTCCATGGCTAATCTCTCTAATCTCTGGTGTTGAGTGTCATGACTATGTATGATAGGCAACACTGCCAGTCTAGAAATACCCATTGTATCTGGGGCAAGTACAGTATTGTGGCTCAGTGCAGACTGCAACATATGATGGTGAATCAGGCCATTATAGCACAGTCCTATGCATACTGATTCAGAAGTATGTTCCAAAGAAATCAGTAGGATCATCTCTCAGGTAAGGACACACAACACTGCAACTTTTGGGGATCTTGTGGCTTTTGAAGAATCTACTCCTGGCTTGATCACACTTGATCAACTCTGCTAACCAATGGCATTCCAACCTGCTCCACATTTTGCTCTAGTTGAAATGAGCTGTTCTTATGGGTTTGTTTTCCTTTTGTGTTATATGTATCGCCTTTCATCCCTATAAATTATAGTAAGTGAAACACATAAACTAATTCTGCAAGCTGATGCCATCATTTTTACAAAGCTATCCTACTTTTTTGTTAACATCAAGGCATCCAAGTGTGTGAAAATTACTCTTTCTCAGGTGGAAAACACCATCCCAGCAAGTGAGGAAAAGTTAACTGCAATCAGGTAAACAGAGACCCCTTTTTTCCCTAGCAAAGTTTCTTTGTCATTTGTAGACATCAATGCAACTATTTTATTGCTAGGGGGATGAAACAGCTTACCAGTCCAGGAGAGGCTATTCAATCATGTTTGCCAAAGCAGTAGCCACATTAACATGCAAGGCTGTTCCAAGCCATTTCGTTGCCTGAGGCAAAGGACAAGATGGTGCCCTGCCCATTCTATGTACAGTGGCTGACCGAACTGAAAGCTGAATCTTATCTTCAAATGGCACAGATGGGTCCTCCTGAAGAGAGCGTGTTGGTTTAAGGAGCACGAGGCCTACCACCATTCCCCATCCTCTAAGTTTCTACTGCCTGAGACACTGTCTCACACTGCCCAATGGCAGGACTGGCCTCATTAAGCTTGCCCACATTTTTCAGAGCAAGTGACTTAGGGTTTAGACTGCACCCTCACTGGGTGAGAGTTGCATTTAATTCCATTGTATTTATCTTTAAAAAGACTGTAAACACAGAATTGCATTGTTAAAGCTCTGGTCACTCTGTTTACTCCAGTGTATTGGAGACTCTCAAAGAAAAACTGCATTCAGAACCTATTGGCGAGACATTTGTTCTACATTACAATGTCAGGTGTTATAGTACATTTGTGGGACTCATGTAAAATAAATATATGACTATAGAAATAAATAGTTATGATTATTACAACGGTGAAGGAAATTTTGCTAAGCAGAAATGATACAATTCAGACAGAAAATTATAGAAAATGTTCTATAGTAATTTCATACACAGCAATGTGCCTAGATTTAAAAAAAAATGCAGAACTTGTTCTATGCTTTAATTGTAACAACAAGGGCTTTAGACATGTTTCACTATCACCAAACCTATCCATGCTACATAAACTCCTCTGAAACGCCTTTTTTGGATAATTTCAAAATCAAATTGTGACAGAGAGCAGATCAGTGGTTAAAAACGAAGTAAAAAGTCTCCACTGGAGATACTCAAATCTCTGGACATGCCTCAGTCTCCTGATCATGGCACATAATATTAATGAGGAGGGGTGGCAAAGTGTGGCCCTAGGGATGATTTTGTGGCCCCAATAGATCAAAAAATTGCTCCAAAATACCCCAAAAGGTTGTTGGAGGGCATTTCTACAATATTGGGAACCTCCTGGACTCCGCAGGAGTCAAAATAAAATTTTGTGAACTTAAAAAAATGTCTCAAAATGTCTTGTAAGTATCTAGGATGCTCTCAAAATATGTCTCTGTGTCCCTCGGAGGGCATCTGGGGGCATTTGGGCACAAAAAAGAGGGGTTTTGGCAGACGCTGATGTGGGTTTGTGTGTGGCACTCGAAGTCCTGGAAGGCTAATGCATCCCTCTAGTCTTGCACAGTCCCCCACCCCTATTCTAGAGGAACATGTGGTTCTCTAGATGTTGGTGGACTTCAATTAATGTGAATCCCCACAACCAAGATTAATAGTCAGTGACTGGGAAAATTAGAGCCTGAAGAAAAGAATGAGCTCCACCTCTGGCCTGAGCCATCCAGCACAGATGAGGTCTAGAAGATACTTTTAATAACTTTTTTTCTTTACCTGTTCTATTACACTCAGCTGCTTTGTTTTAGGAACAGAATCACCTCCTTACAGAGTAGCAATCTTAAATAGTCCAAAGTAGAGATTGAGAAGTTGCTGGACTTCTTTGCTGGAGACAGCTGAGTCTAGCATCTGTGCAATCTCCCAGTTTGATAAGACTATACCGATAAATACGATAAACCAGGGATTTTGAAAAATAAAGAAACAAGTTAAGATTTATCATTCCCTTTCTGTGCTACTGTAAACAACATATAGTTCAGAAATGAAAAGACACCTGGTCCTCCAAGCATTGTTGGACTATAATTTCCACCATCTCCTCCACTGGTTAGGGCAGGTGGGGGTGCAGTCCAACAACTTCCAAAGGATCATATGTTCCCCAGTCGATGTAACAAGAAATACCTTAAGAGATGTAACGCCAAATTTTACATGCTGACAAGCTGTAATGGGCAAATGCTGCCCCAACTTTTGACTGCATACCCCATGAAAAATTTTCTCTGATCGCTTTCAGGGATGCTGATCACTTGTTTTGCCTTATATATGCCAGAGTTACATGGGATGCTCTGAATTTCCTCACCAGTTATAGCTAGCTGATTCCTGTTCCAAGCATCCTTTGAAGCTGCTAGGACCAGAGCAGAATGGCCACAACTGTGCTATTCTCTTAATCTTTGTAAAACAATGACAGGATGGGTGGAGCAAGAAGTGCAAGATGTGAACTAGTTTTTAAAAATACACAAGCCTCATGAAAGCCATAATTTGGAATGAATGAGAGCTTGGAAAAGTTACTTTCTAAACTTCCAGAATCTGCAGTTGGTATGGCCAATGTCAAGCTGATTAGGGAATTCTGGCAGCTATCATTCAAAGAAGAACTTTTCCAAACTCTGGGAAGAAATGGTGACATGATGCAGACATAATTTTGATGGAAACAGAAGAAGCTGAATTACAGTTAAAACACTATAAGCAAAAAAAGTTTGTTATGAGGGTCAAATAATGGTAGTTTTCTTATTTAATATCAAACTGTAAGATTCAGCTTGATAAATGTAGCACCCTGGTATATGCAAAATTTCCATTTTCAGATCTTACCAACAGTGATATAACAGTGTTAAAGTGAGGAGTTCATCATGGCATCTCCTACAGCCACCGTCTGATCCCAAAGTGAGTCCAAAAGGATAAGCTGACAAGTGTTAAATACTGAGCTGGAGTGGCATAATAGATAGTATGCTGAACTTTGGCTGGAAAGAACTGGAACCCATTCACACTACATAGTTATAGTGCTATCCTTCCACTTTAAGTGCCATGGAATTCTGGGACTGGTAGTCTGATGAGGCACTGGAGCACTCTGACTGAGAATTCTACATGCCCTTCCTTAGACCGCAAGTTCTCGGATTCCTTAGGACAGAACCATGGCAGTTAAAGTGGAATAAAATTCCTATAATTTTAACATCAACATTGATTGAATTCATTAGGAAACCACAGGCAAGTCACTGTCTGCGTGCAGCCTAGCACTCAGAGGGTTATTATGAGGCTAAAGCAGGCTAACCCATATCCATGTATGCTATCCTGAAGTCAGGGGAGGAAGGGTACGACACAAACATGAGAAACATTACAGCTCACAAAATGCAGTGTGTTTGCCATTTTGCATGCTGATAACACTCACTCTAACATATGTTCACTGTAAAGTACAGACATCTTTCCTTTTTTTTTTTTTTTTTAAATGCAGCTAAGGTTCCTGCCAGTCAAATCTGTTATTTTTTCCACTCCGGCAAAACCAGCTTCCCAGCTTCTCCCTAAAGATCCCTGAACTGTGTTCTCTTGAGATCAGGAGAGAACCTACACTGAAGTTACAGCAGTTTGATATCACATTAAATGTCATGTCTCCTGAACTACCATGCTACAGTATTCTAAGGATTTCACCAAAATACAGATCGCAAGATTTTGCAGGACAAGGTCATGACAGTTAAAGTGGAATCAAACTGCTTTAATAGTCTTAAGTAGATTCCCTCACATAATTCCTCTTCTGCACCACCACTGCTCCTACAAGATGGGACAATATATATATAGATATATATTTTTTTTCCCTCAGTGTGGACTGAAATACTGCTTCAAAAATAGAATTATTACACTATAATTATACATGTACCTTTCAATAAAAGCTGCAAGACAGAAACACAAGAAGAAGGAAATATGTTACAATGATGAGTGGCATATTAGAAGAATATCCTGACTGAATAATAAAGATGAGTCTAAAGCAACAAATAAAAAAAGATCGTGAAGGTTAATAAAACAAGAACACTTGGCTGTGTTCTCAGTCTAACCAATAAAGACCACAAAAATCAAGACAGGAAACAGAAAATTATAGTCTAACAGTTAAATAGTAACAGAGGATGGCATATAGAGATTTTGTTGGTCCCATAGCTGAAGGATACTGACTACCACCAAAAGCCTGAATTTGCAGATTACTAATGCAAGGTCTATGGTCACAAGGCCACTTCCACTTGCCATGCATCTCCTTTACAAAAAGCTTGTCGTGGCCTGCGGAAACATCAAAGTATGAACATCAAATCAGTATGCAGATATTACACAGGATGATCAGATAGGCTGCAACCCTGTGTACACAAATAGGATGGATTATAAGAGCCATTAGTATGTACATAAGGGCCTTATATGTATGTAAATATACATTAGTAAGGGCAACTACCTAATATGTGTGTGTTATGAAGTCAACGGCTTGGAATTTCATATATTTGAGATGCCGTGAATTATATCACATAGGATAATTGATAACTCAATTACTATCTTATTATTTAAAAGTACTTTCCATGCAATACAGAAAGTGGATGACAGACAGGATGGGGAAACAGTTTTGGGCAGTCTCCTACTCAGAAGATTCTCCAGACAATAATGTATTAAAATGCTCATAAATCACTATTTTTATTATATCTAAAATAGTTATATGGAGTGTAAAACAGCTTACACTTCAACATATACAATGGTAAACTACAATAATATAATAAAAATACAGGACAACCATAACAGAAGAGAACAACAGAGAAAAGGACTAACAATAAGTATATAAAACTATATAATTATTGGAAGATCGTGCAAAGATTAGTAGAAAAATCCTACACATTTATTTCAGAATTAAGTCCCATTGAGTTAATGTGGTTTACTGCCATAAAAGCAGAAACAGGACTGCCACCTAAAAGTAACATTTACAATAACAACACAGTAACAATAATGTTCCTTTTAGCTATGTTATGTTTAAAAATATATGGCTTTCATGAATGAGACTTAAATACTGCTTCTTTCATTTCCTCAACCACAAATATGATTCACAAGGCTGGTACCTTCCTTTCATTTGAATAAAACTTAATGAGAAGAACATATGTTTCTAACTACCTACCCAAAAATAGGTGTTTCTTCATTATAGCTGATTTATACCTACAAAAGTGGCCATACAAAATAGGCTTTTTCAGAGGTACTTCGGGGGGGGGGAGTGGGAGATAATTTTTCACGCTCTACTTAACCAGACTGTTCTGTTAGTAACTTTTAGCTAAGGTGTGCATAAATCATAACCAAACATTTCTTAAAGTATCTTTCACTCATTTCTGCGGCAATACTGATTCACTCTTAAGACAAGAATTTATTGTAGGCAACCCGCTTTTCCTGTTCCCCTGACTGGTCAATGTTCTAGTTGCATGTCAAATGCCATAAAGGTCAGAAATCTTCCACGCTGGCCATGACTCTTTAAGCCCAGCTTATGTATCAAGAATTCTCCAGACATGACATCAGATGTACCTTGTTTTTCACTGTCTTTTCAAACACCAGTCATTTCCTTTCCATCTTGCAGAGAATTTGGGTGGCTGTGAAAATTAGCTCAACCAACAATAATGCCCAGAGCAAGATTGGAGGAATCTGTGGCCCTCCAAATGTCACTTAGTTCAAATTTAGTCCAAGGCAGTCTGACTAATGTAACAAAGAAGAGAGCAGTAGTTTGTCAACATCTGGAGAACTGAAAATTTCCCTGGAGCTGGGAGTTAGCTTGTAGACAAGCACTGTTTGACAGTTGTTTGACAATTATTCCTTCATCATTAGCTGTGCTGGCCATGGTTGAAGTGAGCTGCAGTTCAACAACATCTGGCAGACAAGAACTTGCCCACCACTTACTCAGCAGTTGCTCATCAACAGACAACATGAGTTAACAGTTGTCTACAAAAGGAGAGAGAGCACAGTGTAGTGGTTTGAGTGTTGGACTATGACCCTGGAGATCAAACTTTGATTCCCCACTTGGCCATGGAAACCCACTGGGTGACCTTTGGTGTATCCCACTCTCGGCCTCAGAAAGCCCCATGATAGGTTCTCCTTAGGGTCAAAAATGACTTGAAGACACACAACAACAACAACAACAACAACAACAAAACCAGAGCACTTTTATTGGTATTGCATCTTCTGGCCTTGGTCCTGCAGCATGAATAGCCATGCCTCTCTTCTACATATCTGTTGAAGGATGGTGGAGTGCTCTTTTTCATTTCAGCTGATCCAAGGGGCCCCTTACCAATGAGCAGGGTTAGATGGCAGCATTTTTATATTTCTTTTAAGAGGGGTCTGTTCCAATCAGAGATTTTTGCTCTTTTGTTGTAGCATCCATTCGGCCTGTACTGTTTGCCACCAGTAAAACCTATTATAATTGCATTCAGTCCCCTGCAACATACAGACCTTATAATTTTTCTTGTGGTATTTTGTCGCAAAAAACCCTCAAACAGATCAAAATTAGACCACCAGACCGATATTCTGATGTATCCCCAAACTGTACCTGCGTAGTTAAAAGGATCCTCTCACAGCCTAGCCAAGGGCATAAACTTGAGAAAGGAAGTGGCATTACGCTGTCTTCAATGCCTCAAAATGTACTCATATAACCTGGCCTGTATTCAGCCAATTATTCACGGTATTCCCTACAGTATTTCCTCTTCCATACTTGATGAACAGCTTGCAAACCTGAATGGACTTGGACTGCTGTCACCCCTGATCCTAGTTGAATCCTTCCCTGTCTACAAACTTTTGTCCAGTTTGTTGACTCTGACGTTGGCTTATCCCTTGAATGTCAGACTTGGACTGTCACTGTTTTTGGTTTCTTTGTTCTGACCGATCACCATACTCAGTGAAGAAGCTATAGTTGTCTACTGACCGGTCAGATCCTAAGCCTCTTTTAAGATATGCAGGGGAAAGTTTCCATGCCATAGAGGTAACCATTCTTGCCTGCTAATTGCTGCGTATCAAACTTCCAAGGCCAGGCTCAGAGTTTCTCAGGCGCACAGAAGTGTTTCTGAATACACATGAGCATTTTTTTTTTAAACTTCTAACAGCCACTTCTCAAGCTATGCTGGAGATAACGCTCAGAAAGGGTTCTCCTCCCCCCACTTTTTAAACTGTAACTTCAATAACTTTGGGAACTGTAGTCCAGAAAAGTAACTTTCCCAATCTTTGGTTGCAGAACAATGTTCAAACTAGTAACATGTACACTTATACATTTTTTAATCTGCTCCTGTATCTGTCATCTCCTTTCTGAAGGACAAAACAAATGCATTGCTTTTGGCTCCCTAGCTCCTTTATAGTTAAGTAATATGAGATGTTTCTGAAAAGACAAAGGGGGAAAATGGAATAGAGAGGAGAAGATGTTGGGCTACGCTCACTGCAATCTTAGAGGTTAGCAAATATGGCTGAGTCTTTCCTGAGATTTAGACCAATGGAACCTGAATTTGCAAAGGCCTACATCTGAAGGAAGATGTTTTCCTTCCTTCCTCATTTGTTATCCCCTGTCTCTTAACTTTGAGTCAACAAAAGAACTGAGGCAGAAAGTCCATGCAAACTGCAGTGAATTTAGTTTTCTTGAACATTCACTGTCTCCTAAGTGAAGCTTGGGCAGGAATTGTTTCCAGCAGCTTTTGCTTAGCGCTGTCATTCTCTACCTTGAGCCAGGCAATTTTTCTAATTTAGTCAGTGTTTTCCAGAAGAACAACAGCTGGACACACCAGAAGAATTGCACAAGCCTCAACATGCCTGAATTAAGATAGTTGTTAATCACAACTCCCGCTGTCATTCATGAAATTAATAAAGCCTATTTGTTTGCTGTGGGAGTAGCTTTCCTCCCAGCCTTCAAGGATAATAACTTCTGGATGAAGTCTGACATCCTTCCACATGTTAAACAAAAACTGAAGGCCTAATAAGATTGCAAGCACTGGCAAGAACCTTGGAGCTTTACTACAAAGTAGGCTTATTGTTTCTGTATTTGTGAAAATATTCTGGGGTGCAAACACAGCAGCAGGTGTTACTGTCCCACAGCCATGTTTCCCAACCACAAAGGTAAACTGTGTACACCAAAAAAAGAGGGAGAGGTGAGATGGCTTTGTGGCAGTGAATCCATCATCCCAATGTTACTTTCATTTTTGATTAATTGAACTCTCCTCACTGCCTTCTAAGTACAAGAGTTCTCTAGCTCAACAATGACTTGTCTGAAAATCGACAGTCTCAGGGAGCCCCAAAAGGTGCTTGCAGACAATGATTTTAAGGTGCAGTCACTGCATCCTGTTTATGCAGTTTGGCAGATGTTCCACAAAAGGGCATCATCCGGCTGTGATCAACTTGTATTTCCCCACTACTCATTCCATTCTTTTTCTTCTCAGATCAAATCCATTATGGAAACAAGAGAGCAGGAACATAATCCCTTTGCAGGCATGGGTAGAAAGACTGAGTTAGTGTACATGAAGTTGTGCCTGAGAAAGATGGATGACATATGGCGATTCGGGCAGGGGGTTTTCTTCTTTCTCTAGTAGCTGAGCATTTCCTGTTTCAGAGCCAACTTAACAAGCAGCTCAGCTACGTAATTGACCATTTCATGTTATCTGATAAGATCTCTATGATGAAATTGCCTAGACCAGAGACTGGCCACTGTCCAGTGAAACTGATGGGATGGGACTTAAGCCCCATCCTCAACCATGTCTATTTAAAAGTAAACTTAATTGCAATCTTCTTGCTCTTTGCTGCATTCATTATTTTTCAAAGAAATTAATTATGCAGGGAGAGAGAGAAACGTCGGCAGTATTTCTGTTTCAAAACCCGTGAAGCATATACTGGAGTGCCATCACGGCACTGAGAGAACCCAACTTTAGAATGTCATATCAGTCACCAAGGGACAGGAAAAGGGAGGAGTTAGCTTCATTTTCCTAATCTCATTTAGTGCAGAAATTCCTAGGAGGTCACTGACACTCTTAATTTTGCAGAGAAAATACTCGTGTAAGAAGCCATGATTCTATCTAGTAAGGGTTTGTATACAAGCTGTCTGAGTCCACCATTCTGTCCAGTAGACTGCTTCCATCATTTCATCATGACTTTCATAATTTCATGCTCATGTTTCCATCTGTTCACAGGCCCCACACTCTGATTTGGCAACCGGTACATATTATCAGGACCTGGTGGCACCATCTTTAATATTGGTATGGAGCTGGAGCTCCTGGTAATGAAAAATTGCTCTAAACCAAATAGGAATGCAAATCTAGCAGCACTGCCCTAAATCTAATAGGAAGCTGAGGAGAGGCAGGCAAAGCGTGGGCTCAGGGCCAAAACCAGCTCCCTGCTTTTGTGCTCCTCAGTCAATACAGATTCCTTGGATGTATCTTTTCCGCCACCCCCCAAAGTTTGAATTGCCTTTACTGGAAACCACTGGGAGTCATGGCAAGCTTTTAAATATATTGCAGAGACTTCTTGCATTGCTTAATAGTAAAAATGTAACTTTTCAAAACCAGAAGTGCACTCCTGACCACTTCCTGATTGGTTGATTGAATCATTTGCATTTTCAGTAGTCTACATGGACTCTTCAAAAGGCCTTTCCACCCTACACTGTTATAGTGCTATTATTCCACTTTCAATATCCTATGGAATCCAAGGGTTTGCAACAGAGCTCTTTGGCCTCAGTAAACTACACACTCCAGAATTCCACAGAATGTTGAAAGTGGAATAATAGCACTGTAACAGTGTAGTGCAGAAAGGTCAATAGAGTCACAGCTGCTGAATATTTTCTCCCAGGGCTGCTGCGATTGCCCATCCCAAGGTCATCCAGTACTGTCAACTCTGACTAACAGAAATGGCTTTCCACAGTTTCAGGTAAGATTTTCTTAGCCCCACCTGAGTATATTCGGCATGACCTTGTGGTTTTCCATCCAAGTAGCAACCAGGCTACTTAGATTCCAAAATCAGATGAGACTAAGTGTGTTTAGGGTGGCATGATGGTTCCATGACTTAACAATGTTTATTAGCAGGTACAATTGTATATGTTTTAACAGTTTATACCTAGTCCTACAACGTAAAAACGTTTCCTAGATGTAGGAACTACCCTGAATCTTAAACAAGTTGATTCATACAGACGACTCATGTAAAATCAAGAGTATGGATTCAGATGCCCATTTACTAGGTTGTCCATTTCCACACTGCCCATATGACTAACTGGTAAGGCACATGTTTGTTATCATCTTGCCAACTTGTAAGAAGAATCTCTCCCACACAAAAGATTTGGTGGAAAGAGATAATGAGATGACCATCTTTCTTCATTCTGAGAGACCCATTATGTTACAGCAATTGCACACAAAAAAGGCTTTGTAGGAGCTCTGTCTTATTGGTTTGTTTGTTTGTTCATTTATTGGATTTATACTCCACCTTTCTCCTAACGGGATCCAAAGTGGTGGTATTATTCCATTGTGGGGATTTTTGGGGCCAGGCATGGTCCCCCTGCTCAACTGTGTTAACTACAATGGGCTGGGAAAGAGCTATATACCAGGCTCCACCTGTGTTGCTCTGTCTTCCAAATATGAGGAAAACATTCCAGGAAGAAGTCATGGGGAAGCACCACCGCATGCTTTAGTACAAAAATGGATTAGAGATATCCCTGACATTCCCTGCTTCCTTCTCGTAACAATGGCAATAGATTCCAGCCTCTTCTTTCATAACAGCAATCTTTAACCTAAAAAAACACTAATCAACTGGGACTTTTAAACTGGACCATCTTTTCCTCTAGACAATCAAAGAACTAGATCATATTACTACAGAAGAATCTCTTCTCTTCAAATATTCAGGACATATTGAAAAATCAGAAATTTCTAAAAGAAGTTTCATCTTGTTTACATGGGTGTATGTTGGTATTAAGCGACATGGTCAGCATGCAGAAAATTCAGATATCCAGGATGTTTGGACAGTTCAGATGAGAAGGTTTAAAAGGCAGTTGTGATCTTGAATATATAGCTCCACCCTTGTACTGTTGGATCAGATTTTTAAAATAACTTTCCAAAATAAGATCTGCAAAAGCGTGACATCTGGCTCTTTTGAAAGAAACAATTTTCCCAAAGAAGGAACTCCTTAGGGCCTCTACTTTCGTAAACGGACACAAATTCCCCAAATATCTGTAATTTATGATGTAGCTAAGCCTGGCTGTCAGGACGGAACATCTAGGGCCCTTCATTTGTGGTGCAGGGGAAGATGAGTGACTTGAGGATGGTTGAAGACAAAAACAGAGAACATTTAGGCCTGGCATTATCAGCTGGACTGGGTCAAGTATCTTTTCTTACTTAAACAAACAAACAAACAAAAAACAAACCAGAATGTAATTGGGGGGTGGGGGGCAGCCAGATGGGAATAATGTATATGCTCCTTTTGCTATCTTTACTAAAACACTTTATCCTTTAGCAGAGGCTAAAATTTCCTTTCCTTTTAAAAATGGTGCTTACTTCCAAATATAGTGTTGGGAAGCAGAAAATAATCTTTTCATCCCTGGTGTCATGGCAGTATCACCATTTAAGTGAGTATAAAATGTAAACTCCACGTGCTCAAAAGTATTTTTCTTTCTTTTCTTCTTCCAGCACTGAACTGTCTTGTTTGTTTTCTGTTCTAACATGTCAGGAACACAGAAGCAGTTGTAAGGCATGGAACTGAGGTTGGGAGTGGAGAAATGTTAATTTGTGCTTCCTGACAGAAGTAATACACACAGTTTGCTTTTGTGCTCAGTGGTGATGGTTGTTGTTGTTGTTGTTGTTATTACTATTATTATTATTAAATGAACTACAAAGGTTTTATCTTAGAGTATTAATTTTAGAGATGGTGATTCTTATCTATTTTGTACCAATGTCATCACAGGGGCAAGACAGTGTCTATTGCTTTGCAATTGTTTGTTCTTTAATAAAATACATAAAAAAACTGAAACCCTGAAGTAATATAAAGGGTTGGCCAAAGTGGCCTCCATAAAATCATTACTTCCAGGGTCAAAAATTATTGACATTCACCACTGATTAGCGTAATTTTTGAATGGTGTCCCCATGGATAAATTGTGGCTTCCACACAACATATATCATCACAAATAGTACTTCATATGTGCATGTTGTACTTGGGAACAAATTCCAGAGTATAAAATGTAAAATAAAAAATGCCCCACATTTCAATCCTTTCAGAATAAGTTGGAATTTCTGAATGATAAAAGAATGCTCTGGTCTCTCTCTTTACACTTTCAGGCAATTCTTTAGCATAGAAGAACAATCCTGCAGTTCAACACAACGTAAAATTGTGCTAATTACCCCATTTGTCTGACAATGGCCGTTTCCGCACTACACTGTTATAGTGCTGTTATTCCACTTTCAACGCCCTGTGGAATTCTGGGGTTTGTAGTTTACTGAGGCCAAAGGGCTCTCTGGTTGGGAATTCTAAATGCCCCTCCCGAAACTGCAAACCCCAGGATTCCATAGGAGGTTGAAAGTGGAATCATAGCACTATAACAGGCTTGTGCGGAAATGGCCAATGCCTTGATTAGATCCTAGGGTTTAATATCAGGCAACTTTTCAAAAAGTTCTTCTCTCACACAACTCACACCCTTCAGAAGAAATTTTTAAAATTAGCATTATTTTCTATCTGCCAGCATGCATATGTACACACATAAAACATTGGCACACTCCTAAATTTACAGAGCATGATTTCACTAAATTAAAAATAAAAACAAATGTTTTCCCATGACTACTGAAAGTTGAGGCTCATCTCACATAGCTGGTAGAAAAAGAACATCTGTATCAGTGCTTGTTTGCTCTCTCTTACGCACACCTCTACCTCTTTTGGAGTCAACATCATTACAGACAAACTGAGCCATCTTTTTTTAAAAAAACAAGCAAGATACTCAAACTCACTTATATAACTCACAGATCAAGAAGGCATTTCCTGGGGGCCTGCTGGCTCTTTCGTTTGGGGGCAGGGATGTGTTGTGCCACACCAGGCTGAGAAAATTCTGCCCTTTCCCCCTATTTTCTATATTTAACTTCTTCCAAGGCTGTAGCTTGCAAACTGCACTCCCTTTTCCAGATACACACACACACACACACACTTCCTTAACTATGCCAAATGTCATTCCCTGGCTTTATATCAAACTCAGAGGGGAGAGGGGAATGTAAAACACACAAAGGGACTTACCTTTTGCTCAGAAGAGTCAGCTGGAATCTCCCAGTCTCCTGAAGTTTCTTGTTCACTTCGCAGTTCCCTCTCCTCCTACTCCAGGTTTTCTGCCATTCTCTCTTCAAGCTTCCTCCTCTTCTCTATGCGGCCAAGGTAGGAGGAGGATGATCACCGGCCTCCCCGAAAATTAGAAGGGTGGAGAGAGAATCGCACTCTCAGATCCACTGGTCTCCCGCTTCTTGGTCCCTGTTCTTCCCGGTTAGACCTTCAGCCTTCTCCGAGAGCAGGTGGAAGGGCTTTCTTAGCTCGGGGAGAGGAGGAGGGAGAGGTGGAGCTCCAGCTCATGCAACAGGTTACTGTATAACCAGAAGCCGAGGCGTCTGGAAGCCTGGAGCTCGCCTTCCAGCCTGGTAGCTCTGCTGACACCTGGTGCAACACTGTAAAACCAGAACAAGCCACTGCCTGTGGAGACGACAGGATGGGCTTTCTTTTTGTTTTGCTTCCTTGCTGAGAATTTTTGGATCCCAGAAGCCAGGAGATGGAGCCTTGGCTTGAATTGTGTTGTGTTTTGTTTCCCAGCTCACAGGGCAGGGAGGGGAGATGACCAACCTAGCTGCTTTTGGTAAGGAAACAAGTCAACATTTGTCAAGCAGAAGCCACCCCTTGGAGAGCTGGCGGCTGACTTGTGAGCTCTCTCTGTCTGCTGCGGAGTTCATCCTGCCAGTATAAGCTGTGCCCACCCTGTCTTGGCATCCCAACGGTGGAATATTTGGTCCAGATTTGTGGGATGTGAATGAAGGCATCTTTCAAACTAGAAGTACAGAGAACAGATTCAAAGACTACCCAAATTCAGCTAGATGGACAGATCTGACTCCCATTTTTTTAAAATTATTATTATTATTATTATTATTATTATTATTATTATTATTATCATCATCATCATCATCATCATCATTATTATTTTTGCACAGCCACTGATGAGCACATCACACAGTTGAGCCATCCTGCTTTTGCTCAATCACTTGGAGAGAACAGGACTGCTGTGCTTTTTGAGGGGGAAAGGGAACCAGACTGAGAAATTAAGAAAAGGGAGGTGCTTAGACAACTATGCTTATGTTGTTTAGTATGAAATGGATGGCAATGCTTCCCCCTTGACTTCAGTGGGCTTGGGCTTGGCTTAGTCCCAGAATATGAGGCAATCTCTTCACAAATAGAAAATTACAGCCCAGTCCTAGAAATATTTATCCAAAAGCAAGTCCAGCTAAGTGGATTGGTACTTTGCTCTGTCTAAACCTCCATGAGATCTTAGCACTTTGCTTCATAAGTATTTGCCTGCAGAATACAACAATATAAAAGCAATGTTAACAAAGCGGACATCCCAAAAGTTAGATGACTTTGCCCACAGCATGTATAACAGAAATGACTATCCTATACTGAATCAAACTATTGGCCCTTGGAGAGGAGTATTTCTATTTTGCCTTATAGCACCTTTTCAAAGTAGGGAGTAAGCTCCTCAACAAAAAAATCTGCTCCTTGTGGAGGTGCCTTTTCCATATCCAAATCATGCAGCCTACCACTGGATTATGGGCTCTGCCATGTGATGACAATATTATGGACGGATGTTGAGGAGCAGTTCAAAATTGCCTTAAAGCAGGGGTGGGCAACTGCAAACAAGGCAGGACCCATTTTTCCTTCCTGCAACTGATCAGCAGGCCATTGGGGCACATTTCAGTGTACCCAAAACGATGTGATGTCACTTCCAGCCACCATTTTGGGTAATTTTCAGCCATTTTTGTCTGTTTTGGGAAGGTTTGGGAGAGCTAGGGGTTAAGGGAGTGAACTGTTATCTTTTATGCCACTTGGGGAGATTTCCAGTGGTTTGGGGGCAAAAAAATCACCCCAAAATTAAGATCTGGTAAGTTTGAGGGGATTCTGTGGTGCCCAACAGGCCACATGTAGGGTGGATCCCAAGGGCCACATGTGGGCCTCCACGGGCTGCTTTTTGCCCACCCCTGCCTTCAGGGTTGGAGAAAGCCTTGTTATATTAACAATTGTTATGTGTCCTTGTTTGCCAAAAAGCAACTGCCTCCTGTAAATTAGTGCTGAACCACTGGTAGATCACTGTGTGATTTGTAACAGCATCCAAAATCCACAAAACAGAGACACCTTTATTGGACCAACCAAACAGATACAAAATACATCATGCAAGTTTTTGAAGCTCCACTGGCTTCTTCATCAGGAAAATTATTAAAAACCATATAGGATCATATATGTGATTTATAAAAATCCACTAAGGAGTTCTAATTCCCAAATGTTTTACAACTAAATGATCCTGCCCCACTAGAAATTATCCCTTTAAAAAGAAGGTGGTGGGGCAATAACGACACTTGGATTTTTGTGTGGAAAGGCAACAAGTTCCCTTTGGCTCAGGTACAAGACAGCCACAACCCATCAAATTCCTGGTCTCAGAGCCAGGGGTAGGGGTGGGGGTGGGGAGTGGCAAATTAAAAAAAAAGTCAAAGTAGAATCCATAAACACAAAGAAGCAACACAAACACTCCTGAAATAATAGTATATGTTAAACTCTTACCATAAATATAACCAAATAATGTGTTTTGGGGAGGTGGAGTGTGAACAGAGCAAGTAAACTGTTACACAAAAAAGTAATTGTTGGCTCCTTTTCTTGGGCATTTGTATTTCAATGTACAGCAGAAGGGCATTGGGTCATGCCATACTGATATGGCTTCAACCCTATCAACAGTATGCATTAATGGATTAAGGAGAGTAGGGTGGAAATGAGTGGCAAATGTTTAAAAAGGATGGAAGCGATCAAAGGTGGTTACATATTGAGTCTCATCTTGTTTGGAGCTAAGCACTATATTCTTACGCTAAAATTTAATTGTCAAGGCAGATTTTCAATAGAGATCTGAAGGGGGAGTTGGCACCAAAGAGAGCATTTAGGGATAGGAGACAGCAAGGGATAGGTGGAATAGATCTTAGTAGGAGGAATCCAGGTCATTGGCAGGGATATGAGCGAGCAAAGATGGATATGCAAAATAGGATAACACCCATTACCGAAGGTGCATTAGCCCTCTTGCTGTTTCATGTATCTTCCTTTCCTGCATTACAGTCCACCTCATTCAAGAGGGTTCCCTGACCCTGAGGAGAGATCTTCAAACGCAAATGGGTGCGTCTGCTGTGCATGAAGCAGAGGGAAGCCAAAAACTCTGTGAAATTGCTTCTAAAGATATTTCATACAACTTATTCTGGTGGGCCTTTGAAGATTTACTTTTCAGAGGAAGAAGGTCTTGTGTAACGTACTGGACTTTTCATTGTTGTTGCTGCTGCTGCTGCTGTTGTTTTAATTTATCTGGTTTCATTTTTTTATGATTTAATTGCTTTTTAACTTTTGTAGGCCGTTCATCTTTAACACTTTTTATTTTTAATGTTGTAAGCTACCTTGAGTCCCAAGCTGAGGAAACACTAGGATATAAATAATCACAGCATGTTTTTCAAAAGGAAGTTTTTCCCTCAGCCTTTTTGTTTGTTTGCCTTCCAGTCATTTCTGACTTATGGCAACCCTACGGCAAACCTATCACTGTTTTCTTGGTAAGAGCAGGTTTGCTTGTGCCTTCCACTGAGGCTAAGAGTGTATGACTTGCCCAATGCCATTCAGAGGGTTTCCATGGCTCAGCAGAGATTCAGACCTTGGTCTCCTGAGTCATAGTCCAATGCTGAAGCCATTACACTCCTTTAAAAAGTTAATTTCCTTAATACAATTAATCTGAAGTTCCTGCAATCAAGCTGTTTTATGACTGCCCATTCCTGTAACAACTTCTTCCTTGTGATAAATTATCTGCCCTGTCAGCATGCCAGTGCAAGGATGGCTTACTATGAGACCACATCAGGCTAAGAGTTTCACACTAAATGGTATTTGGGGCAGAAGGCCTGGAGAGGTGTTGTGGAGTAGCTGGTTTCTGGGATCGTGAAGAGGCCAAGTTTGCACTCTGTTTAAAAAAAGAAAAAAGGCAGAAATTTACAAAATTAATATACTAACCTAAACATTATTAGGTTCTGGAAGAAGGATGCATCTGTAACATATCTAAAGCCAGTCATTAACACTTTTCAAAAGTAACCAAAACTAACTTTCACATATATGCTCTGGTGTAATACTGAATTATTAGGCCCTGGCAATTTTCTGGAAGTACACTTGGCTCTCCACATCCATTGGTTTGAACATTCAGATTTGTTTATTCACAGATTATTTGCTGTCACCTCCACTACTGCCCTACAACATTTTAATAGGGACTTAGAAGTCCCACCTCACATTTGCAGTCCCTCTGCAAGCCTCACAAGACTGTGAATGCAAGGTTAGGCTTTTAAGTTCCTATAAAAAATGGCAGAGGGATGCAGTAGAGATGTTGGCAAGCCCTGCCAGATGCCAATTTTTGCCAAGCAAAAGAAATCCCACCAGCCTTAAAGACAAAACTGGATAGCTGGCATGCTCCCCACTGCAGTCCCCCATGCTGTGCCCCTAAGCTTTGAGAACGTGGAAGGATGACTGTAGTAGCAGTAGTAGTAGACTGTAGTCCAATTTAATCATTCCTATGATTTCCCAAACTCTTAATATTCCATCCATGTACAGAATGCATTAAGCAACTAATTCTGTAAGCAACTGATGAAAGAAGTAGTCATTATAAAGGATACATAGTGCTCCAGTGTAGGCTCTGAGTGGATTTACAAAGAATTGGTTGGCAGGGCTTAAGTCTCATAGAATCATAGGAAGAGACCACAAGGGCCATCAAGTCCAATCCCCTGCCATGAAAGAATACAAATCAAAGCATTCCTGACAGATGGCCATCCAGTCTCTGTTTAGAAACCTCCAAAGGAGACTTCACCATACTCCCAAGCAGTGCATCAAACTGCTCTTACCATCAGAGCATTTCTAATGTTTAAGTAGAATCTCTTTTCCTGCAGTTTGAAGCTATTGCTTCACGTTCTAGTCTCAGGAGCAGCAGAAAACAGACTTGCTCTATCCTCCATATGATATCCCTTCGAATATTTAAACATGGTCATCATATCACCTCTTAACCTTCTCTTCTCCAGGCTAAACATATCCAGCTCCCTAAGCCTCTCCTCATACAGCATGGTTTCCAGGCATTCCACCGTTTTGATTGCCCACCAAGGTAGTGACTGTACCAAAAGGAGAGATAAGATTAGTCTGGCATGACTTGTTTTTGAGAAACCCATGTTGACTCTTAGGTCATTTCCACACCAGAATAGAGGAGCATTACACCACATGTTGTGAGTGGTGTTTTTTAACCCAACTTACTCCGATTTTAACGGATTGTTACCTGCATGCCCTCCGGTTTCTGTTGAATTAATGCAGTGAAAATCTTTTGCTGCTTCCGCTCTGTCAGTACTCATGAAACTCCCATTGTCCTCCCACTCTCTCCCTTGCTTCACACCGCTGCCTCTGATTGGTCAATTTGTAAAAAAACAATAACCCTGTTGCTACATATCAGCGGAGGTACTTTAGTTTGTTCTTACAGAAGACAAGCCCCCACCTCCAGTTTGCTAGTAAAATTGCGAGTAAAATTACTGTGTCATGAAATGATGCATGTCTAAAAAGTGTCTGACCAACATGAAAAGTTTGGAAAGCTCTGGTCTAGATAGCCAGAAATTGAAAAGCAACTATTGTGAGGATCCCAACGTATTTCATTGTATTCCAGCACCTGCCCTGCGTTTGAGAGGCGGAGACAGGGGCGGACAGAAATGACGCCAGGGAAAAGTGGGAACGCCCACAGAGAACCACCTCTGTGTGTATACCTTCCGCATGTTGTCAGAAACGCAGCTGAACCGGTTTTTGTGCTTTACATCGGTGTTTTTCTGGTTTTACAATACATCGGTTCAACATCGATAATAATTGCGTTAAAAAAATCTGCAGAGGAAACATCAATACTAACCGGTTTAACATGCAGACATAACAGCAAGAATACGATGCCAGTGTGATGTATTGTCCTTGTGCAGAAAAGGCCTTAGTGATCATGGCATTCCTTTCTAAGTGGTTACAGTCAGTCTGTTTAATGATCTGCTTTAGAATCTTTCCTGGTACTGATGTCAGACTGGGCAACAATTGTTTGGATCTTCTTTTTTTTCCTTTTTGAAGATGGGAACAATATTTGCCCTCCTCCAGTCTGCTGGTACTGTTCCTGTTCTCCAGGAATTCTCAAAGATTATTTCCAAGGGTTCTGCAATTATTTGTCAGTTCTTTTAATACCCTTGGATGTAGTTCATCTGGTCCTGGAGACTTGAATTCATTCAACATAGCCAGATATTCCTGTACTACCTCTTTACCTACACTGTGCTGCATTTCCCCTACCACATCATCTGCTCCGTTTTCCCCAGGTACAGCACTGTTTTCCTTCTGGGAGAAGACCAAGGCAAATAAGGTGTTTAGTAGTTTTGCCTTTTCTCTGTCCCCTGCTAGAATTTTACCATCCTCTCCACAAAGAGGCCCTACCATTCTTGTTCTTCCTTTTGCTGTAGACAATAACCAAAAAAACTCTTATTGTTTTTAACCATATTTGGTTACGGGGGTACAGATTTCTTTACACCTAAACCATGTTACCAAAAAATGTAATATAACAAGGTCTCAATTTATGTCAGTGTTGCATTCCTGAACTTGTGATGTACTGGGGCAGGAGTCAGTTCTATAGGAAATCACTGAAGACCAGGAGACATTAAACAGTTTTGTGAAACAGCCACAAAGTTAGCAATTTTACTCAGTCCATTACCAATTTTAGACTGCAGTTGTTTTCTCCCCTGCCTACTCCCTCAACCGAAATCAGTCAGATGTTTTAATGTCAAAACGCCAACTTACCTGACCCTTTTCACTCTCTTATCTCACCTGCACAAGTTCTTTGGGAAAACTATGCACTATAGGTGAGACTTTAATTTCTTTCTTGAGTAATGTAAATCTGAAATTTTATGTAATAGAGGTTTAAGCACTGGACTATGACTCGAGAGACCAGGGTATGACTCAATCATGGAAACCCACTGAGTGACCTTAGCCAAGTCACACTCTCTCAGCCTCAGAAAAAGGCAAAGGCAACCCACTCTGAACAAATCTTGCCAAGAAAACCCCATGATAGGTTCCTCTTAGGGTTGCTGTAAGTCAGAAACAATCTTAAGCAACAAACAACAATAAAATGGAGGTAACGTAAACAGGGCCTCATCTGTATGCTGAAGTTGGAAATTGTGAAGTAAATCAACTTTTTTTTTTTTAAAGTCATAAAATGGTGGAGGAGGCTACTGTTGTCAAAGGCATTTCACTAAGTGCATGTAGTACGTAACAGATATCTATGGATTTCTCTCACTACTTCAGTGGGGGAAACTTTGGGCCAGGTGTTTAGGTCTACAGTTCCTCTCCATTCTATTGGCATGGCCAGTGCTAAAGGAATTTGGGAGTTGTCATCCAAAAGCATCTTGAAGACCAAAAAGTTCCTCATAATTGCATTTACATTGTTCAAATGGGGTCTGAACCCAGAAGTGACGCTCAGGGAAGACAATAATTGTGTATGACACATTTCTCTTATTTTCTCCAAATAAAGACTTCACAGTCCCCATGGATGGCTTGTTTAACAAGAAGTGAATGTAGAGTTCTCCTTTAAGTTATTCAAAACATTTATAACTTTTCACATTATGAACAAGAAGAAAATTGCTGACTGGTTCTTGAGGAATGCAGAGCTTTATTTGTATTTCATTTCCTTTCATTTTTGTTCAGCTTGCAAGCAAAGAAACAGCTTGGAACAATGTAGTCTTATCATTGCAAAATATCTCAGTGTGCTAAATCCCAGGAGATGAATTTTGATTTCCACTATCAGGCTTTTTAATCAACTTGATGGCAGTCACCCCAACTTACATGCAGAACAATGGCTTTTTACTTGAAGTATAAACACCACCCACCCCATGATCTCAGCTTCTAAAAAATATGCATTCATTTCATTTCTAATTCAGTTTTCATTAAAACTTGTTCATCCTGTTTCAGAAGGGATGGGCCTTTTAATTATACACTCCATGAGCCTAGCATGTTGAGCAATGATCGTTTGCAAATTCACCATGACAATTCATACTCATGTTCACAAAGAAAATTCTCATATGTATCACCAAATGTCTTCAGCAGGTCAAGCGTAACATAGGAAGATTTGGTCAGAGTCAACTCCATAGACCAATTAAAATAATTTAAGTCAGGGATGGGTGACCACTCATGAGTTAGTACAACCTCACACTGACATATGGTGGAAGCTCTGTATTTGTTCAACATGTTGAGTGTGTATATTTAAGTTGTTGTTGTTGTTGTTGTTGTTTGTCTTCAAGTTGTTTCCGACTTATGGTAACCCTAAGGTGAATTCATCATAGGTTTTTCTGAGGCTGAGAAAGTGTGGCATGCCCAAGGTGGGTTGGTGGGTTTCCACAAGTAAGCGGTCAATCAAACCCTGGTCTCCAGGATTGTAGTCCAATGCTCAAATCACTACAATAAGCTGGTCCTCAATTAATTAATTAATTGGTATCTATTTAGAAAAAGGCATGTGCAAAACAAGTCTTACTACATGCAGATTAATCCCATAGAAGTATGATTAGGTCAACCTACATATGCATAGATGCAGTAGTGTGACGTAGTGGTTTGGGTGGAACAGGACTCTGCAGATCAGGATTCAAATCCCTGCTCAGCCATGGAAACCCACTGGGTGACCTTGGGCAAGTCACATTCTCTCAGCCTCAAATGACCCCCCCAGAACAAATTTTGCAGAAAAAAATAAAAACCCTTCTGTGCTAGGTTTATCTTAGGGTTGCCAGAAGTTGGAAATGACTTAAAAGCACACAACAATAATCCATGGATGACATAGGGCCCACTGACTACAAATCAAATTAAATTGTTCATAATGAATTGCTGGCAACATTAAATGATCAGTGATAAGTAAATGGCAAAACCAACCAACCAACCAAATATATATGGTTTCATTTCCTGGGTGATCATGGAAAGTTGTACAAAGTAAGATTTATTCATTGATTTCATTTGGATGCCACTTTTCTCCCAGAGTGGGATCCAGCTTCCAGAAAGAGTTACCCCCCCAAAAAAACCCTGCACAATAAAAATTTAAAAACAATTAAAATCTCTTGCATAAAACAATATAAAATCCTTTAAAAGGCATGAAAAAGTCAAAAAAGATAAATAAAAACATCCTAGTGAGAAGCTCCTCTGCTTACATATTAAAAGCCTGCTTAAACAAAAAGGTCTTTGCCTACTGGTGAAAGGAAAGCAGGGAGGGGGCCAGTCTTGCCACCCATGGAAGGGAGCTCCAGAGGGTGGGAGCAGCCACTGAGAAGGATCTCTCCTGTGTCCTCACCAAGCAAGCCTGTGATGGTAGTAAGACAAAGAGAAAACCTTCCCCTGCACATCTTAAAACTGACAGTTTCATATGGGATTGCTATCTTATGTACACTCACATGAGATAAATTCTTTTGATGTTACAGGTAAATACTTCCAAGTAAACTTGAATAGCAATCAGGTTGTGAGCAGTTCTGAAACTGTCTTTTTGTGTGAAATGCCTCATTACATACAACATTTCCCTCATGTGAAAGGGATCCCACGAAGGGTAAAGAAACACTGAGTCCCCTCCCTGCCCTATTCTCAATACAAAGAAATATTGAAGAACACGCCAGTCATCAGAACCTGTTTCAAGGTTTAGGCTGAAAAGGCATATCCATACGGTTTCATTGGTACCTTTGGCTGCCATGTGTTTCCCACCTACATTTTAGGTGACCCACAAGGGTAGCACCCCTTGACACTGTTTCGTCTTTAAATTAGATTGTGTGTGTACGCAAGTGCATGCCTGTACGTGTTACAGAAGCAAGTCTCACATAAAATAGGATCTTCTATTAAATGCTACTTGATGCTTTGTTACAAAAAGCACAATTCTATGAAATACTTCATAGAACAAAAGCCTACATAGTGGAAAACATTAAATATTACACATTAAGCTGACATGTAAAAATGAAGGAAAAAAATACTGAATACTGTAGCTTGCAGAGAATACTTGCAATTCACCTTCCCAAAAGTTATAGGGGAGCTGAATTTGTGGTGAAGTCCCTGGAATCAAGCTTTCCAATTAAAATAGAAATAACAGGATTCAATTCTTGCATCAGAAGCAACTTTTCAGCATTATGATGGCAAAAACAAGACCACAGCAATTTTACCCATTGGATATAATACTTAAAAGTATTTAAACTATCCAGAATAAAAATTTGTATATTATAGTACATAGGAAATAGTGTAACTGCCACTTAAAAACTCTGAAAACAAATCTTAGAACCCTTATTGGTTTGAAACCATTATGGAAATGAAAATTAGGCACACGAGGGCAATGTTTACCTTGAAAAGAAATTAAAGAATCCATACAGAAGGATGGTGGCTTGCTTTGTTCAGATGCAATGCCAATGCCAAGCCCTCTTTCCCTGTGCCCCTTTGAATTTCTCTCTGTTTCTCGCGCCCTCTCTCAAACATCTGAACTATGCATAGATCTTGAACACTTAACTGAGAAAAAAACAAATACAAATGGCAGTTTTCAGTCCTGGTTTGTAAGCAATTATATGCAGAGACCACAGTTTATCTGGCACATATATAACAACAAATAATGGCTTACTACCAAGGAGGGAGGAACTGGAATATATGAGAGGTGGAGTGTGGGGGGTGACCACAAGGTTTCTTCTTGCAATATCTGTGTGACCTAAGTTTTTGAGACTATCAACTGCATGAAGGATCAGAGAAATCAAGAGTTCCCTTTGGTAAAATCTACTGATTTAACTAGGTCTGATAGTAAATGTTTACAGCTACAAAACCAGTTTCCAAGTAATTTGAAAACAAAATTAGACAGTAAATATATATGGCATTTGATGATACATGAATGCCTGTCTTTCCAAAGTAAGCCCAATGGAATGTGTAATTCCTTTGAACAGATGCAAAAATATATGATCCTGGCCTTTAGATTTGTTCTTAGGGATGTTGCATGCTGTACTGAGTATTTTACATTTAATCACATGCATGCCAACAAACACATATCCCTGTTCTCTGAGAATAACCCAGTAACACCCTTAATGTTAAAAGGGAAGATCATTACCTACAATCATGTAGTCAACATACAATGGGGAGCATGGGCATTGCAGAAACAGCTCCTTTCCTGAGACATAAAAGTACTCACCAAGGATATGCTCTGGACAAGCAACAAACTTGTCTGCCACAAAAAATGTGGATCAGCCTTGAGCTGGGTACAAATATTTAATTTCGAATTCCAATGCATGAAGTAAAATGCTAAAACTGAATGACCCCACAGAACCTGTTAAGCACTACTTTATGAAGGCACTGAGACTATTCAACTATATTTACAAGGATGTCATTTAAAAGATGTGTGTTGCTTCTTTTTGAAATATACATGACAAATATGCCACAGGCAACAACATGAGTTAGCTGACAAATGCAGCAATGGCTATGATTTGCAGAATTCCTTCAAGTCCATATGTAACAAGGAGTACAACATTAATAATGACATCTGCTCTCAGGACATAAGTTTGCCACACTAGAAAATAGACAGACAGGATTACACAGCTAGCAGTGATCACAAGGCTGAACCCGAGGGGAGTCTCGTCTTCTGTCAGATTCCCTTTAGTACCTAGTGAAGATAAAAAAGATGACATAACCGTAACTTCTGACAGTTGTGAATAAAACAGACTACAAGAATACAAATTCAAAAGGGAGCAATAATTTAGGCTTGTATTGGAGGAATCGTTAAAGGACAACTTGCTTGTGCTGTAAAAATTTAAATGAGTTATTTTAACAGCTTCAAAACTCTTAAAGACAGAAAATGTTTGGTTATAGCCAGAGATTTTACTCCACTGGTAAAAGTAATATAGAACAGAGTTCTACTCAGAACAATCCTGCTACCAGGAAATGCAAGGAATCACCAGTTTTCCTCATCTCTGTGTAATTCCCAGCACAACTAGCCCTGCAATCCTGAAGGGTTCCACAACCCTCTGAGCAAATGGGAAAGGGGGAACATAAAGTACTACAAATGGAAATTGGTGAATATCACCTCTGCTCCACTGAGTCAAAAACATCTCAGTGACAGAACAAACCTTTCCATCCCCCAGAGACTTCTTCTGGATCCAACCGATTGTGTACTAAGGTGCCACAAGCTCTTGCATATGATCAGCTGGACTAAAATAATGTATTGGGATCATTCTGATTCCCAAGACTTCACAAATTTCAGCTTTTATATTACACCTGCAGAGTCAACTTGATGGAGTGGTATGGATGCAGCTCAAATTTATCTTGACTTCTTTTTTTTTTATCTTGTACACACAGCCAATATAGTGGCTCTAAATATGTATTTTCAGTTGCTACCTAATTCACTGATTGGAAGAATTAAAAAGCAGCAACACACACACACATAGAGTAATTATGATGCAACATCCTACAAAAGACAATTCAAATTATTACTGACAGAAACCACAAGCCTTTCTTTAACCTTTCTTTGTGTTTCCAACAGTTCTAATTACCAGAGCATCTGATACAGAGCTTTATCCCCTGGCTGGAGTCAGGATGGAACAGAAGGAATAACTAGCTATTTGTACCCCATCTCACTCTCCTGCAGTGCCACATATCCAAATGCCAGAAAAAATGTGTTGAGGTTTCTATTGGTCTTTTGTATTCGAACTGGTTATAAGCATTAAACACTGCCTTTAAATAGCAGCATAAAAGATGAGTCTCTGTATCTGAAAGTATAGCCTATAATACTGTAGAACACACTTCTGGTGTCAACATACCCACAGCAGGCAGTTATATGACTATAATGTGTAGGAAGTATTGTTAACCATTTGTCCACTACTCAGTGTAAGGAAAAAGAGACTGTAAGCTATTACTGGCTATGAATGTGTATGAAATAATGGAAGCACAGTCACTGATGCTATTATTTTTTGCAATGCTTTTGTGGTGCCTCAAAAAAAGCATAAAGCAATCTTGCCACAGTTGAAAAACTGTCCCCCAATTTTTTAATGGCATTTATTCCTTCCCATGCCACCACATATCCAGAGAACACAATGATATACTACATCTATATTTTATGGGGCAACATAATCTTTTACATTCTTATACACACTTGCAAAAAAAGTCCTACTAGTCTCAATGGAACTTACTTCTGAATAAATATACATCAGACCGGGCTTTCTGTCAGTTAAAATACTTTTTTTAACTAGTACCCTGAGTTGAAAGAATCTCATTTGCAGTTCTGCCCATAGAGATTAGACATTTTAATATTTCACATTTGTGTTGCAATACTTTATAATATAATTAACTAGTTCTTTAGAATCAGCATATTTTGATGCATATCTTCATTATTTAATTATATTCCCAACATGAACAATGCTATTGAACTCACCAAAATATAGCCGGATTGCTTCTAGAATCGCCATAATAAATAGCAATATGAAATCAAGCGTCAAAAGATTACCTGGGTAAGTGAAAACTTGACCTACCAATGAGTAAAGTATGCATGAAGGAAAAAGACAAATTACATCTACAGTTTTCAAAAGGAAAAAAATCTTTTAGTTATAGTCAATTCACCACATTTGCAGGTTTAACTTTCACAGATTTGATTATTTGCCAGTTTCTCCAACCCCTCCCTCCACACCTCAAGCACTTCTTTTCCAGGGGGAATCTTCCCTCTTGACAGCTCCAACCAGCCCACACAGCCCCTTAAAAACCCGCCTCTGGTCTTCCTCCTCCTCCTCCACCAGCTGCTGCCTGGCAAGCTAAGGATGGATGGCAACTGAATTTCTCAGCACCACTGGCCCTCTATGAATGCCTCAAAAATCCAAAGAAGTAGGGGAGTGAACGAGGATGTATGGGGCCACCAGGCTGCCCTACTCCCTTTCCCTCTCCTTTCCCTGAGCTGGTTTGGACCCATGTGCCTGCTCTCCCCACCGTGCCTTGGTCCCTTTGCACAGAAAAACACATACACACACATTTTGATATTTGCAGTTTTTCCAGTTTTGCAATGGTCCCACACCCCAACCCCAGAGAATGTGGAGGGTCAACTGTAAAAGAAATAACTTACTTTTATAAATAATCATCAGCAAGGCTGCAAAGAAATAAAATATATAATATACTCCATTTAAATAGAAAAGAATCTGCAATGGAACAGAGGACAGCTGATAATTTCTGTTAAGGAAACCAGTTTGTAAACAGTTATTTTTCAACATGTTATATTAATGCTAGAGTAGACCGTAAATAGTGTCAGCATATTATAATACTGGCCATTAATATTTATAATGTTTCTCTATTTAAGCTGCTGACAGCTGGTATTATAGACTGAAGCAAAAGGAGTATCTCACAGCTTCCAGACTTGATAACTGGCCTGAAGTTGTATAATTTATACAGACTGATACAATGAACTCTCAGTGTATTGTCATGAAAACTCCAGAATATACAGATTGGTAGCAAATGTTGATCATTATTAGGATACCAAAGTAAGGTGAGTAAGTTTCAGTGAACAGGCAACTAACTATTATGGGCTTCAGCCTAAATCTCCATGTTTGTTTAAAATATGCATTTTGTACTTCTCAGCCAGCTAGGGCTTCCAAGTCAATCTATGTCAGATAAAAATATTCCACATAAACAGATCAAAACCATTTTAAAAGCCAACATAGTTTTGTAACAGATTAAAGCTCTCCCTTAAACAAAACCTAAATGAATCTAGTCACTAGGGGTTGTAAGACATATTGCAGGGTCTCCATACAGGATCTCAAATTCCAGATAGGCTCATGTGGCACAGGGTATCTTTCAGATATTCTGAAACTGTTTAGGGTTTTGTAGGTCAAATGCAGCACCCTGAATCGAACTCAGAAGAAAATGGAAAAACAAGTGCCATTGATACAAGACTAGTAGTGATCTCTAAAGTATACTTCAGACAAAAGCCTGGATGCCACATTTTGCACTAGCTACAGCTTTTGTCAGTAGTCTGATTGGGAGGTAAAAAATGCATCAACCACTGTGGCCAAATCTGCCTGGATGTGGGCAAGGGAGCCAGCTCTCCTCTGAACAAATGTGGAGTGCGTTCCGCTTTCCATCTAGCAAGTGGTAATTTGCCCCTCATTCACAGAATTAAAGAGAGATTAATAGCATATTTCCCACCATAAACCTGAGTTCTCAGCAGGTCTCTTTCTGAATATTGATATTTTTGGAGGTTTTTAAACAGAGGCTGGGTGGCCATTTGTCAGGAGTGCTTTGATGGTATATTCCTGCATGGCAGGGGGTTGGACTCAATGCCCCTTTTGATCTCTTCCAACTCTAAGGCCATTTCCACACGAGAGAGGAGGAACAGTTCACTGCATGTCAGGAGCGGTGTTTTTATACTCTGATTCAGAGAAATTCAGAAACTGTGCTGTTTGCACTCCCCCATTTACATCGTACTACTGCAAAGAAGAGCGGTTGCTGCATTCACAACAGCAAGTCCCTGGCCACTCCCATTCCCCTCTCCCACCCTGCCCTGCCATCGCTGATTAGTCTGTTTTTTAAAAAAACACACATTTTTAACACATTTCTGCATTGCTACATTTGTGCATAGGTATGCATGTTCACTGATATGTGGAAAAAAAACATGTCTTAACAGTCCATTACCAGATCCACTCTCTTCCTGCTGTCTGTTTAACACATGAAGACAATAATGACAGCAGCCTGTCCTTTGATGGGCAGAAAGAGATAGGGATGGAAATGATGGAAGGGACAGCCTGGTAACACCCCTAGCTGGCCACTTCTGTGATGTGAATTGATGCTATGCTTCTGCATGTAAGTGAAAACCAAAGCAGAACCGGTTTGGGAGATTTACATCGGGGGTTTTCTGTTTTTCACATACCACAGTTTCTCATCGCAATGAACTGCAGTGGACCATTCTAGCAGCTGAAAATGTGTAGAATCACGAGGAAAACTATGAAGCTAAAATGGTTCAACCTGCAGACGGGAGGATAAGAATTCAACATTGCTACGATGTATCAACCTCGTGCGGAAATGGCTTATGATTCTATTAAACAGTGCTCCCATTTCTCTAGAAAGTACTAGCACTAGACGGCTAGGAGACATTTCCCTCACTCCCAAAGAAATCTCCTGCAGATTTTTTACCCTTCCCTGAAGCAGCTCCCCTTCATAACTTAGTCTTTTGGCTTTTTAATCAGCACCTGTGATTGGTGCAAAACTTGATTTACTTTTCTTTATGCTGCTGAAAGCCAGACTGAGAGAAAGCAAAGCTACAAGTGTGTTTGAAGAATGGAGACAGGAAACAGAGCTGGATATTCACACAGAATAAAGCAGACACTAAACAATCTTAGCCAAGCTATATATTTATGATTTCTTTTCCTTTGTACATGTCTGTTCTGTTTCAACCCTGTTTTAATACTATAATTTTCTTTTGTAGAAATAGAGATCTTTATGCTAAATTATACATAATAACAAATCTTAATTTCTGTTTTACAAATAATGAAAATATTTTAGAATAGCATTCCTTTTATTAATATAGTTCTGTGCATACAGAAGGGGTGTACAGAATATTGTCAGATTTTCTTTGACAAGAAAAGGCAAATGGACACATTGAGATAACCTGTTAAAAATTGCTGAGATGATTTCAGGACTTGTAAAACGAGGTATATTGCTCAAAACCAAAGTTGGGATAAACTTTTTGAATTTTTCGCAAAGAAGTCCCAAAACATTCAAAATAATTTTCAAAATGTCTGAAAACTCACATGACCTCATTCAGCACCTTTGATATTTTTTCATAATGGCATGATAGAAGGAATTGAAGATATGCATTCCTAGCACGAGGTCTCACTTTCTAATCCAATCTTATTTCTGTGATTAAGAGTACACTTGTGCTGAGGCAGTACTGGACCTTACAGTTGGTTAGCAGGAGTAATGGCTAGCTAATAAGTTTAGCCAGCCACAATATTCAAAAGTGCTCCACCGCCTCCCATCAACTGTCCTCTTGTTTTTAATAGTTAATGTGTTTTAGGGTTTTTTAAAAGAGTTGGCGGGTGGGAGGATGGGTTATATTTTAATGTTTTTGATGTATTTGATATACTGTTGTAATGCCGCCTCGATCCATTGGGAGAGGCGGGATATAAATAATAATAATAATAATAATAATTATTATTATTATTTTAAAATTCAAAATATTCAGAAATTAGTCAATTCAATTCAAATCAACCAAAACAGATTCCAGTTTCTTCTAACTCACAAATTACCCAGGTGGAAGAAGCCAGTCAGCTTCTCCACAATAAATTATGGTATCACATACAAGATCATTTTATTCTGTTTTACTGTTAATAGCCATGACAAAAAATGAGTCTGAAAATAAACATCTTCAAAATAATACAGTCCTTCTATGAAATGTCTATATCATTACACTTGTCTTTTGCTACTTTTATATTTCAATTGACACAAATCCAACTGCCTTCTTGCACAGCTTCTCCAAAAAAAAATCTATTACATAACTTTATCTTAATAACAATAACACTTCTGAGTCTAGACTAATTTCCCTACTTTCCAGAAAGTGGCAACCTAGCAATAAAACCAAGTTCTTGCTCCTGTGCCTGTTAGACATCTGCCTTTCCCATAAAAGTTACCTAGCAGCAGCAGCTCTTTGATAAGCACCTTCATGAGGCTTTGGTTCTGTTACTGTTTATGATGATTAGATTTAGTTTTTATGTTGTTTATTGTGTTTTTATTTGTGTGCTTTGATGTTGTGTACAAGCTGCATTACAGCTGAAACACCAGATATAAGTAATTGTAATAAAAACTAGTATGTGCATGTGCCTTCAAGTCACTTATCACAAGCCGATGAATTTCATAAAGAGTTTTTAGGCAAGGAATACTCAGAGGTGATTTTGCCAGTTCCTTCCTCTGAAATATAGCCTATGGTACCTGAGATTCACTGGTGGTCTCTCATCCAAGAACTAACCAAGACTAGCTCTGCTTAGCTTCCATGATCAAACAGGATCTGGTGCCTTTAGAGTATTTAGGCCACCCTTTAGGAAGCATATCTGATATGCATGAATAGAAACATTTGCTACCTATTCTTCAGTTTTATAAATTCACAACAGCATCATACAGGCTAGAAAGGAGCCTGCCTTCCACATTAGAGTAATGCTTTTGAAGGTGAAATTTGCTTGTTTTGCATTTTTATGACTGTCCTAATAATGTCTATTATTTTTACTGATAAAGAACACACACCAGTCTTGCTGGAGACATACACTGCTGGGTGCAAGGTCTGCAACCACCGACGCATGAATATAAAGCCAAAAATTTCTTGGCAGAAATGCCGCTAACGGAGTGATACCCATTTAAGTCAGCAGAAGATTTTATAGGTTAATATCTACTCTTACATAAGTTGTTACTTCAGGCATGGAAACTGAATTGCTCTCTAGAAGCTGTTGAACTGCATAGCCCAGCAGCCCTATTCAGCATAGCCAATAGTGAGAAATCCTAGGAGTTGTTCAACAATAGCTGGAAATGCCCAGCTCTTGATTATTTAGAAGTTAATACTCCTTACAAAAATTTACAAGTAGTATGTGTTTTGTTGGTTTTACTGACATGAAGCTGAGTTATCCATATATTCACCTTCCTGAGGCTGAAGTAATAGGGACTGAAAAAAAAGAATTGTTATAGAGGAATTATTTATTATTTGGATCTTTGTCTGGAATGCTTCAGGGGGAACTTCTTGCAGGTTTAATTAGTCATGTCTCATGGCTGTATTGTTTATACAGTATAGTCAACCCTCCATTTTTGAGGGACTTAGGAAAGCAAGACCTACAAAAAAGCTGAAAAACCACAAGTATCAAAAATTGTGAATGTTTTCTTTTTTCAACCTGAGAAAACACTTACCTAGGAATCTCTAGGTCCTCTAGTGCAGCTTTATTGTCAGCTTCCACCAGAAGCTGACCACAGAATTGTGATGGAAGACTTAGAGACTGCTAGAGAGAAAATATTAATCAACTCCACAACTCATCAGATCTGTGAAAGGGAAACCAATAAATACGGAGGGTTGATTGTATATTTAATGAGGTCATTCTGCTCCCCTCATTTCTTAGTTTTGCATTTTGGTATCAATAATGTACTAGCCAAAATAATCTGTTTCTGCTATCTCCACTAAAAATCACTAAGGCCATTTCCACTCTACACTGTTACAGTGCTATTATTCCACTTTCAACATCCTATAGAATCCTGGGGTTTGCAGTTTAAGGAAGAGCATTTAGAATTCTCAGCCAGAGAGCTATTTGACCTCAGTAAACTATAAACCCCAGAATTCCACAGGATATTGAAAGTGGAATAATAGCACTATAATAGTGTAGTGTGGATTTGGCCTGAGAATTTAGAAAGTAAAACTATGGTATGTGGTACTTTTCTGCTTTTCCTCAGAGAGCAATCTCCTCACTTGTTTGCTTTGGAACTCCTATGCACTGCAAAGTGTTATGTACTGAGGCATACCTGATAGATAGTCCACAGTCCATTCATGCAAAGGTCACATGAGCAGAGGCCATGCCCTCAAGAACAGACAATATTCCCTCCATTGTAGAAGATTTGTATGAATAGGCAAGCTGTTATCAGTGAAGTTTATATACCACCTGCTCAATAAAAAAGGTTTATAAACTTTCAAGGAATTGTGGGTTCACAGACAAAGATGCAAATGTTTGATGGTCTGATTGAAAAAGAAAGGATACAACAGATGATGTTCTCCCTGTATACAAAACAAAAATAATGTTTATCAAAAATTATACTTTTGTGCCAAAAATTAAAATCATAAGAATGGTTGGGCATAAGTTAGAGCAGAAAGAGCTCTATTCTCTTCCTTTTTAGGAAGGCAGCATTTTCTTGGAGGAATCAATTGTGAATTTGAACATACATAACCTCCTCCAATGCTGAAAAACAGTTCTGAGAGATCTATTTTATACTGCCTCCATTCACTGTAAAGTTAATGGTGTGATTCAGAAACCTCTTTAAATAGTCAGACTTTGCTTCAGCAATTAATGGAGAATTGCCAAAAACAATGATAGCCAGAAATGATTATCAAAATTTTAAAGAAACAACAAAGAATTCAGTAATAATAATTAGGCCTACTTACCATTTACATGTTTTAAGTACCTATAAATCTTTTCAAATATAATACAATTACACAGTACAGTTCTTTGTCCCCCTCTAGTGAATGAAATATAATATGGTTTGGAAGCTTGCTAATGACTTCAGAAGAGATCAGATTTTTTTTTTTTTTGCAATAATCTTGAAATAAAATGCACTTTTAAATACAGTTCTTTTCTTCTTCTCAAGTTTCTACTTTTGGTGACCCTAAGGCAAATCTCTCATGAGATTTTCTTTGCAAGGTTTGCTCAGAGGGAGTTACATTTGCCTTCCTCTGAGGCTGAGAGAGTGTGACTCATCCAGGGTCACATAGCGGCTTTCCATGGCCAAGCAGGGATTTGAACCCTGGTCTGCAGAGTCACAATCCAACAGTCAAACCACTACACAACACTGGCTCTCAGTCTTTTTCTATTAAAAATAACAGCAGGCCAATATGACTGTATGATCGAACTGCAGTATACCTATACATTTAGCAATCACTAAACATACATAAGGATACCCTGTGTAGATAAGACTCAGCGCACATCAGCTGGATCCCACACAACAAAACAGTTCTGTTAGATTAGACTAAGGCCATTCTGCACTAGAATGTTATACTGCTATTATTCTACTTTCAACATCTTATGGAATCCTGGGGTTTGCAGTTTAGGGAGGGGCGTCTGGATTCCATAGGATGTTGAAAGTGGAATAATAGTACTATAACAGTCTAGTGCGGAAATGGCCTAAGACTCCATCCAGTTCAGCATCCAACTGCATGATTTTGCATATTTTCAATTATGTCTCTGTGAATAGTCATATCTGTGTGAATTTTATTATCGAATGTATTTTGGTAATGCTGCCTTATGTTAAGATGAAAATATTGAGATCTGGCTATTACTGGTAGAACACCAATAGGAGTAACTTTGAGTAATTATGAAGGAGAACACAGAGAGGTCAAGGAGGGAAAATATGGATGAGCCATTACACTAAGGAACTGATCTTTAAATGTTCCTCTTCTCCTTTTCTGAGAGTCTCTTGTAGCCCTCCAACCAAGACTATGTGAGACTGTGCAAGGTCACAGATCATGCTATAAAAAAAGAATGATAATAATATTTACAGTGGTGTTTTTATTGATCTCCAAACTTTTGATTGTGTAGCAAAGTTGCCAGAATAAGGTGTAATCCCATTTGAAAGTAAGCCTATTGGAAGGTAAGTCCTGCAAAGCTCAGTGCTGCTTACATACAGGAAACTGGATATAGGGCTGCAATCTAATTATTTTAAAAATGGGGTACAGGTTACTCATCCTGATGTCACTTTTCTAGAGCCTGGAACCATATCAGGGCAACAATCTTAGGCTTGTTTGGCCATACTGTTGGCTCTGAAGCGATGCAAGCAAAGCAATACCACAATTAGTGGAAACAGATTATTTAGCAAAAGCTTCCATAGGCAACAGTCTACTTCATTGTTTAAAGACCTTTATTCTAAACAAACCTGCTTATTATTTAAAAAGATAGAAACTTAATTACCAAGTACAATCATCCCTCCACATTTGCTAGGGTTAGGGGCACAGGACCCCCATGAAAGTGGGAAAAACGTGAATAACTCTAGGCCCTCCCAAACCATATTTAACACAGAAAAGTAAGACCACTATATTCAATCCACCAACCTTTGAGGCATCAGGGTTCTTTTACAAGGCAGAAGTGCGTGGCTAGTGGGGCTTACTGTTACCTCCACTGCTGCTCTACACCATTTTTAATAAGGACTTACAAGACTCATTCACAGTTCTCAGTCTCACAAGGCTTCATTCCCTATTAAAAATGGCATAGGGAGGCAGCAGAGGTGACAGCAAATAATCTGCAAATATTCAAATCCACAAAAGCGAAACCCACAAACGTAGAGGGCTGCTGTATTGAACATACATTTGCTAGAGAGATGAAAAATAGGACAGGCCTCCTATATCTTTAACAGTTGTATAGAAGGGACATTTCAACAGCTGTAGGTTACAAAACAAACTGCACCTATTCTGGCTTTTATATAACTCAAGAGAGTTTCAGGAGCCTAGCAGTCTGACTCTCCTGTGAGTCAGCAACATTCTATTTTGCTCAAGAAGACATGTAGCTTAGTTCTTACTTTATGCAGTAACTCTGCGTCCTTCACACTACACATGTACAGCACTATGATTCCACTTTAACTGCCACGGTTGCATCCTACGGAATCCTCAGGTTTGTAGTTTGGTCAGAGGCACTGGAGAAATTCTCTGGCTGAACACTCTAAATACCACCTGCTAAACTATAAATTCCAGGATTTCACAAGGTGCTGCCATATCAGTTTAAGTGGAATCGCACACCTTTTTCATACAAAGCCATGGAAGGGAACAAGGCTGGGCTAAAAACAACACTTCAGTCTGTTTCCCATGTAAAGTATGGCAATAGGGGTGGCATAGAAACAGCAGTCAAATAAGCCGCAATTACTCTGCCTAAATACTTATTTAAAGTTATAGCCATGTTAGTCTGTATCAATATATATGGCCATTTCCGCACTAGCCTGTTATAGCGCGATGATTCCACTTTCAACCTCCTCTGGAATCCTGGGGTTTGCAATTTCGGGAGGGGCCAGCCGGCCCCTCCCGAAACTGCAAACGCCAGGATTCCAGAGGAGGTTGAAAGTGGAATCATCGCGCTATAACAGGCTAGTGCGGAAATGGCCATCGGAAGGGATACTGTTGCGCTTTTGGGCCTAAAGGACAGAAAGAGGCCTGCAGCATAAACCTTCCCAGATGAAGCAGACTGTGACTTATGCTCGTAACATCTCTGCCTCAAAAGGTGCCACAAGATCCCTCTGTAAGACAGACCCTTGCAGTCTCAGTAACAAATGGGCCTATTAGAGCTTGCGAAGGATACCTTTTGGATTCCAACTCCCAGAATCCACCGGCCTGCACGGCCACTGGGAGAGGTAGTCCAATTTTCCTTTCCCCAAACTCTAGTTGTTGTCCTCGCTTAGGAAGTGCCAAAAACTTTCAGCGTAAAAGAGACTTAGATTAGTACCGCAGGGGTACAGCCATCCTTCTCCTTTATTTCTTTGCATTTGTCACAGAGAAATTTAATTTAATTTTAATTTAATTTTTAATTTTGTATAGAAAATGTTTCAAAATACATGCTATTTGTAAGTTGTTCGCCGCCTCGATCCATATGGAGAGGCGGGATACAAATAAATAAATAAAAAAATAAAACAAAAATAAATAAATAATTCAGAATAAAGAAAATAAGGTTCAGCAACATTTTGTTGAACTGTTGCCATAGCAACCTATTACCACCCAAGGGCAACGCACAACTACGGGCGACCTCGTAGAACAAGGCTGTCGACTCGTGTGTAAAGCTGAAGGAAACTGGGGCGGGCTTCCCAAAGCCATCCTGCCCCGCGTCAAGCCAGACCTCGAAAGCAGGAGCAACAAGTGCCTGGGCGCTGCTCAGCTCAGCTCAGCTCACCTCGCCTGACCGCCGCCATTTTGGCCTTCTCAATCCCCGCCCCACTGAAATACATCCAGTATCCCGGCAATCCTTGCGCAGCCTCAGTGGGGCTTTCGTGAGCCTCCGCAAATTGTTGTCCGTTGATGAGAGCGTGCGACCGCGCGACCGGTTTCGTCATTCCCACCCCCCTCGGAATCGTTCGGGCGACATCGGACCGCTCCGTCCCGTCTCTATCGTGAGGGGCGGGAATTCAAGAAACCCTTCGTCTTTGTTCGGCCCTTTCCACTCCATTCGGTTAGAGCCGGAAAGACTCGGGCCTCTTCGGCAAACGCCGTCCGTCCTTGCTTTTACAAGCCGCGGGTAACCTAGGCCTCTTCGGCCACCTTCGCGAGCATTCGGCCTGGTTCTAGGTCGCCTCAGCGTGCGCTTAGGATTGATCGGAAGAGATCGGATCAGATCGGGGACTGCTCGGGTGAGACCGAAGCGGGCTCGCAGGGAGGGGCGGCTGAGGAAATTTTGCCATCGGCGGGACTCGGATAAGATCGGAGAGGGCCCGGGGTAATTGGGCGCCTTCTGTTCGGGCTCCCTTAAGGTGGCGTTCGGGTGAAATCGGAGAATAAGTCTTCACTCGGGAAGGCTCGGCTAATCTCGCGGGCTTCATTCCCTCTCCCTCCCCCCCCCGAGGCCCCTTCGGATGGAGGACTCGGACTCGGCCGCGAAGCAACTGGGGTTGGCCGAGGCGGCGGCGGTGGCTGCTGCTGCTGCGGTGGCTGCAGCGGCGGCGGCCGCCGCGGCCGCAGACGGGTCAGAGCAGCAGCACCCACCGCCGCCACACCAGCCCCACGGAGAGGCGGCTGGCCCGGAGGCGGAGCCACAAGAGGAAGAGGAGGTGACGGCCGTGACCGTCATGGAGGCGGACGCCGATCACATCGAGATGGGGGCCGAGTCCCTGCCGAGCGCTGACGAGGCTGCGGCTGCCGCCTTCGCAGGTCAGCCTGCGGCGCGCATGCGCAGAAGCGACCCTCCCGCCGACCGTTCCGAGTAGCGTTCTGACGCGCTTCTCGCGGGCGGAGGGGCGGCCTGTCCCCCGCTGACACCCGTGATAAATTGGTTGTGTGGACGGTGGCCGCTCCCAGGCTCAACATTAACACGTAGAAACACCAAACACTACGCGTTGGAGGGGCTGGTGCGAACAACTTCGGCCGTTCATCAGCTGCTAGCCCTCCAGGGCATAATATTTAGTAAAAATGTGTGTGTAAAATGAAGGAACTATCTATGGGCGCCTCCAGACTGACTGAAAACCGCAGAGATTGGCCCTTTCTGCACTAGACTGTTACAGCGTGATTATTCCGCTTTCAACATCCTATGGAATCCTGGGGTTTGCAGTTTAGGGAGGGACCTCAGGCCTGTTTCCCTACACTGTTTTTGTCCTTGTTTACCTAAACCAAACTCCAGGACTCCATAGAATGTTGAAAGTGGAATAATATCATAGTAACAGTCCAGTTATGACTGGATTTTATAAAATCCATGTGATGATAGCATAAAAGTTTATGTTCATTTTGATCATCTTTTACAGATGACCAAAATGACCATTGTCTCTTTTTACAGTGGATTAAAATAACACAACCTGGGGAGCTGTTAAAAAGAAAAGTCTCTCATCCTGGGAGCTGACAGAAAATATTCTGGAATAAGCAAAAAGCATATGGATCTCCAAAACCAGAAACATTGGTATTAGGAGATAACGTGCACTAACCATTCAGACTTTAATCCTTGGACTCAAACCTCAGAAGTACAAGGTTCTAAATTTCCTGTTCTTTTTTTTGATGGAAACAGCTGGCCACCTTACAAATAAGCAGAATGCGGGTGGTCTGTTGGTGATTAACTACTTTTGTACACCGGCTATCTATGTAAAAAGATGTTTTTACACCTTGAAATTTTACACTTTGGGAAAAGAGGAATAGCATGCAGGGCAAGGGCGGGAATCATGCAGCCTTCCAGATATTGGAATGTAACTCAACATTTCTCAACACTGGCTATTTGGGTTGCAGTTATTTGTTGTAATCCAAAAACGTGGGTGATCTGCATGATTTCTACCCTTGCTCAAGATGTCACCCTTCAGGATTTGTTTCAGTGAAAACAGAACTAGTTAGAACAGACATGCGGTTGCGTGTTTTTATGACTGGATTTTATAAAATCCATGTGATGATAGCATAAAAGTTTATGTTCATTTTGGTCATCTTTTACAGAAGTGACCACAGTAACTGTAGCCAACGTGGGGACCTCAGCAGACAACGTATTCACTACGTCAGTGGCAAATGCAGCCTCTATCTCTGGGCACGTGCTGGTAAGGTCACAGTTAATTTCCACCTTTCCAAACCCCATGGTAGGTTCACCTTAGGGTCATCATAAGTCAGGAATGACTTGAAGGCACACAACAACAACAAAAATGACTTGCCTAAGAAACCCCTATGAAGTTTGTAGGGTTGCTGTAAATTGACAGGGTACTTAAAGGCACATACACATAATATGACAAATAGCACTTAGTCTGTATGACAGTGTTAACTGTAACAGTCCCTTTGATCTACTTGCACAGATGTACCTTTGCCAGAGTTTTGGACTACAGCCATGGTGGCTGGGTGATTCTGAGGATTGTAGTCTAAAAATTAATTTTCCCAAGCCTCGGCTTCAGCAACATCTTATCCAGAACTAACAAGATTAATCTGTCCTTCTGTACTATTGCTGAATGAGCAACCTTACACATTCTATGGAAGTAAACCCACATGTGCAGTGAAATCTAATTTCAGCAGGGAGCTGCAGCCAGTCACCTGTGTATGTGTAAAATAGCCTTACTGCAATATCTGGTGTATTTTTGCTGATGTTATTGGCTGTATAACGCTGGTGCCACTAGTTTCATAGTGGCCCTTTTTATAGCCACACACTGAAGTCACAAATGTTAAAGTACAACATTTTAATGCACGGTTGATATCCAGATTGTAAGATCTTGGGGCAATGGTCCCATTTCACATTCTTTGTAATTTATGAACACCGTGTACATAGTATTAGATAATAATAAGAAGTAATAAATGACAAATTGTCTCCCTTACCTTTTAGTTGCAATTACAGTTTTATTTATTTCTTGGCCTCAATCCACTCTCCTGGCATAGCAGAACATTGATGTTATTAGATTCTTCAGTGTAAAAGAATAGGGAGAGGGACTAATTCCTCCTCTTCCTCTTAAGAAATCTAATAAAATAACAATCTGTCAACATGGACTAGCTAAAGCTCTTAATTTCTCTCTGCAGTCTGGAAGAACGGCTCTTCAGATTGGGGACAGCTTGAATGCTGAAAAAGCCACTCTGATTGTGGTTCACACCGATGGCAGCATTGTAGAGACTTCGGGACTAAAAGGACCGTCTGCACCTCTTACGCCAGGTACAAAGGAGATCTTGTGGGGCTTATTAAAATCGACTTCTCTTGTTTCATTTTCATTCCATCCTTAGGTAGGAGCTTACCTGTTGAGATGCAGAGTCAACCAGCTCCCTTAAAGTGAACATATGACATTTGACTTGTTACCCACTTACATTTTGTTGGCATATTTTCTAACTGTCCTCTTTTATTTCCCAAACGACAAATCAAGGCAGAAAAGGCACTTGAGTTAGTTCAGGTGACAAAACTGAGTGGCATTCTTAAACTGAGAGATGGAAACCAAAAGCAAGAGAAAAAGAACGCAAAAATCAATAATCAGTAAAGTAATAGCTTCATGAGACTAATAAAATATCATTTAAAAGGTGAGTTTTCAAGTCTTTTAGAACTCGTTCAGGTTTGGCAGTGCCCAGCCTGATGAAGAGGGCTGAAGCACTCAAAGTCTAGCATTTTAAATGATACTTCACTGTACTAATAAAGGTTTTTTTTTTTAAATAAAGATGGTAAAATTATATTGTATTTTAAAAAAATAAGGATATTGTATTATATGCACTTAAGACATACTTCAAATAGACCAGAATTTGAAATTGTGCATCCTTCCAGATGTTGCTGGACTGCAACTTCCAGCATTCCTAGACAGCAGAGCCAGTGATTAGCAATGATGCAGGTTTCAACACTGGATGGCTACACAATTCCCATCCCTCAGGTGAAATGATTGTACTTAATTGAATTGTGTTCCATTGATTTGAGCAGATCTCCTCTAAATATGACCAAGTCTGGATCCAGCCCAGTATTAATATAAATGTGTATCAGGGGGTTCTTTCCATGTGTGCAAATGAAATTTTGCTTCTGGAGCAGCAGTCCCACTTCCCCTCTGCCCTGTTCAGCTGATTTAGGGGGTTCGCCAGGGTTCTAGAGCATATTTAGAGGGTGCAGGTAGGAGGTAGAAACAGTTTCACCATCTATGTGTTTTTCTTTTTTGAATGGACACCATTGATGAACACCTTTGCTTTTCAATACTGTGAATCTTACAAATAAACATGCATAAAAAATACCCATATCTAGAGGGCACGTGCTTGGGAAAGTCTGTCCTATTTTATGTGTAGTTCACGATTGTTCTTGGCCTGTTATGTTGGCATCTCATGATTCTCCATGTGGTGGCGCAGTAGCTTTGTGAACATCCTTTTTCTGTGTCGTGTCGTTATTACAAAATAGATAATTTCCATTTCTTTTATTAGATAACACAGTGTTATTAAACCAGCAAATCAAGACTTGTTCAGATGTCAACACAAGCAATGCAATTGCAAATTTTTTACAGTTGCTCTGGAAATAGTTAAAATGTGGAAATTTTGTCAAAAATTGCCTCATTTGACTGTTCCCCATGCTGATGGCTTTGTGGGAGCAGAGTGATAACATGGAAAGGAATGATATCTTGTATCCTTTGCATATATTTTTGTTTCCCACAGCTGATCATAATAGTAGCTTTTTTAAACCAGAGCTTGAAAAAATTAATTAGTTCTTGTTACTTGCTACATTGTTTGGTCAGTAGCTTGTTGCAGTGTTAGAAAAGTAATTTATTAATATTGCTTGTTACTTGTCAGTTACATTTTGAGGGTAAAATCCTTAGGATTGATAACGCACAACATTTGACAATTTTTTCGCACAAAATACATCTAACTATGCCATTCAAAAGTGATGTTTAAAAGTAATTTAAAAGTAATTTAATAACATTAGACATTCAACAGACATTATTATTGCTATTAGCTAACGAGAACTATTTGTTCCCTTTTGCTTGATGAACCAGATGGCACTTTGAAAATTATCGGCATGTCTTTGTCTAGGAAAGGTGGAAAAAGAACCTGGGTACAGCTGTGTTATGTCTTTTTTTCCCATTAATCTGCAGGACCTCAGTCCCCTCCTTCTGCTTTATCATCTGGGCAAGAAAAAGGTGGAACAAAATATAACTGGGACCCTTCAGTGTATGACAATGAATTGCCTGTGCGGTGCCGAAATATCAGTGGGATCCTGTACAAAAACCGACTTGGCTCAGGTGCAAAGTCTCCTCCCATTTTTCTGGTCTCTGGGGGGATCAATAACCCACTCTTAAGCTTTAAGAAAAAAACAGTGAGCAGTACTTTTCCCATTTATGTGACTGTGACAGGCCAGAGTATGTAGAAGCTTGAGAAATGTGGGCTTGGGAATTGTAGTCCAGATAAAGTAACTCTTTCTGGCTCTGAGAGTATGTCTGTTGTAGAACCTGTGCTTAAATCAATCCGAGCTCTGTGGCACATTCTACTTTTAATGGCGTATCAGTGCATAAACAAGGATGTTGCTTAAGGGGAATTTCCTGAGCTTCCTTACTTCTGCAGCCTACACAGGGTCCACAGTATAGGAAGAGAAGGAGCCTGAAGGAGCAGTACATTATATATATCCCATGTTGTGCGCCGCAGACTACCTGAATGTTAGTTGAACGGCTTTCTAAGGTCCATGTCCAGGTCAAAGCTTTTTGTTCTGATTTCATATGATGGTTGTGCATTCCCCAAATTGGAGATCTGATTTCTCCAACTGACAGGGCTAGACATACCCTGTTACGGCTGTTTGTGATCTTGAAGTAGACTGGTTGCCCACAAGAAACTCTCTCATGAATTGTGTGCATTCTGCCCACGTAGCATTCTGTGCCTAGACATGAGTAGGAAAAGGAGCAGAGTGCTAAGGGGATTGACTGTATTACTACAATTGGCTAGGGGAGATGCTAGAGCATACCTTTGGTCTCATGTGTCCAGCTGTAGGAACATAGCCGGATGCTTCCTGGATGCTCTCTCCAGCCGCTAAATGGTGTGCTACAGGGGTGGGGGTGCAGGAGGATGGTGATTTCTCTGTGCAGGGAGAGTAAGACAAGCATAGTTGGGTTCAGCAAAATTTTACATCTGTGGACAATGCAGAATCTCAGCCTTTTTGGCTGGAATTAGTGCTAAAGGGAACATTTCTTGTTATGCATGCAAACTGAATCTGACATGTTTGAAGGGCAGCAATGCACTGAGAAAGAGAACTGTTTAAAAACTCAGGCTACTGTTTGTATAGTTCTGCCTTTCAATGGAGATTGGTGTCCCAGTGCATAACAGCTGAAATTAGTTTGTTCTTGTAGGGCCAGTGTTTGTCAGACAGTGTCAGATCTTTGCTAACTAGACAGAAATGCCCTCTAATTTCAGGTGAAGAACATTTGGCCAGATGTTTCAGATTATATCTCCCTGAATTTCTTACTACTGGCTATTTTTGGTAGAGCTAAAGTCCCAAATATCTGGAGTGCTAAAGGTTCATTGCCCCTGCTCTTGGCCAGCTTTACCTAATTTGAGTTCCTCCCCATGTTTTTGAGTGCAGCTTCTACCATCCATGACCATTGGCTATACTGATTTGGCTGATGGAGGCCCAAGTTGGGGATAGTTCTTCTAGACTCTTGGATGTCCTTAAGCTTGCTGGTGCTACAAGTGAAAGTGAAAGCTGTGTGCAGATCTCTATCAGTTGTTATCTCTTAGTTTTGTCCTTCCCAAGGTGGCCGAGGACGATGTATTAAGCAAGGGGATAATTGGTACAGCCCCACTGAATTTGAAGCCATGGCTGGAAGAGCCAGCAGCAAGGACTGGAAGAGAAGCATTCGCTATGCTGGGAGGCCAATACAATGCCTTATTCATGTAAGATGAGACCCTCCTCTCTTTTTCCCATCCTCTGTGCAGATTGAATAGTTAGATTTTTCATCACTGGAGGTGTAGACAAATGACATAGTGGAAGGCTTTTCCATGCTCAGGAGTTTTAATGACTTGATTTTATACATGTTTATTCAGTACTATTGAATTCAGTTGAAGCGTACTCTTAGGCAGGAATGACAGCATTGAGCAAAATGTGAAATATTACAATCAGAAATGTGCATTTTCAGAAAAGAAAGGGATTCCAAGCAGAATCCCTCAGTAGGTTGCTCCCAAAAGGTCTCAAGAATTGTGTGTGTGTTTATGGGGGAGAGATCTACAGTTTATTTTATCCAGAAGCAACTAGCTCCACAGCTGACTTACAAAAATGGGTGTAGGAGCAGGGAAAGCAAGGGAAATACTGTAAACCTGCCCAGGCCACCTTGCTTCTGTATCTGCTTTTAAGATGGCAAAATTACCTTAGGGTTCTTAAGTAGAAAACACTTTATAATTTGTTTCTGTTTGAGATCTATAAAGATTAAACAAGGTTAAATTGGGAGATAATGGTTTTGCCACCAGATTCTATCTGTCTGCCTTCTACCAAGTTGCTCGGGGAAGTTAAACAGCTCTGGGAAGTAGATCAGACTAAATAGAGTGATTGTTCTGCCGTCTTCCAGTGAGATTCATTGCTCATCAGATATTTGAATCCAGAGCACTCCATCTTGTGTAATGAAATAAGAGATTTGAATATTGAGAAACAAGGAAGAGTATTCTAGCTGTGTCACCACCATTGGCAGCTGCTGTTCTGCAGGCCTCAAATTAAGGTATAAGTTCTTTGCTGCTCTTGTTCAGGCCAACTTCTATTGCTTGCAGAATGGGAAAGTCTTGAACTAATACTGCATGCCCTAAGCCTGATAATTTGTTCTGTATAGAGTATACATTATAGAATGCATACTTTGGCATATTTGAAGAGCAGAATTTCCACCCCTAATGCATCTCTTTTGTCCCCTAATTCAGGATGGGATATTAAATCCTCATGCTGCCTCATGTACCTGTGCTGCTTGTTGTGATGACATGAGTCTGGTGAGTGTGCAGCTGCTGATCTGAACTTCCATAAACTGAAGCTATGCACATCTCAGGGAAAGAAGAATATGATGGACTGGAGAATCCTTTACTGATTACAGAAAGGAAATTCTGTACTGTAGAGGATCACATGACCTCTTAAGATTGACTCAAAGACTTTTTAATGATTGTGAAATCTGAGGTTTTGGGTGGGAGAAACACTAAGAATACTAGAGAGTGAGCTAACATATTTATTTTTATATATTTATTATTTTATTTATTAAAATATTTATATTCCACTCTCAGGGCAGGATTCAAAGATACAGCTGCGTTAGACTGGATTAGCATGCAAAGGGATCTAGTACCTACCTCGGATACTAACAAAGAGAAAGAAGTTGGTAGCATAAACCTTCATAGACTTAAATTTACTTTATCCAGTGCATGAAGTGAAGTGCCTAGGAACAGGCTTTCTTTCTGAGCAGGCTGTATGTGTGAATAGCAATAGTAGTGGAAAACTGGATGGGTGATGAGGTAACAAGTCTAATTTTAATGATGGTGACAAAGGCAGAAAGAAGGATGTTGCCTAAAGCCAAGGAGAGCAGATAGCAATGTGAATGGTGGAGAGGGTTATTGAAATATAGTGTGATGGTAGCTGGAAACCAGAAAGAAGATGTGATAAACTGACCAAGATGACCTTGATGAGGCTGGGGTATTAACCAGTATTGTATGTGTAATATTCCAGTACAGCATTATCTTTGTTCAACTTACTATCGGTAGACAGGAGTTTATGGATATCTTCCAATTCTGCTGTTTCTCTTTACCATCTTCCTTTGTAGTCATTTTGTTCAAGGACTGCTGTTCTGAGGTCCAAGATGGAATGCCCAGGAAGACTAAAGTATTCTGCAACTAGTTTTTGTGCATTCCCATTCCTAATGTCTGATTTATGTCCATTAATCCTCTGGCACAGAAGCTGACCTGTTTGCTCAATGCAGAGTGCTGAAGAGCATTGTTGACAGAGGATGGCATATATCACATTAGAGGATGAACAAATGAAAGTACCTCTCATATTGTGGGTAAAGTGATTAGGTCCTGTGATGACATATCCCAAGTAGATATGTGGGCAGAGTTGCTATCTGGGTTTGTGGCAAGGTCCTATACCCGTCTCCCCATCCATATTGTCTGTGCTGTTTGAGATTGAGAGGCTGTCTGTAGGCAAGTAAAGGCCTGCTACCGAGACCCCTTGAGAGGGCAGCTTTATTGTCCAGAACAGGTTGTAGTTCATTGATGATCATCTGAATGGTCTCACTTGAGACATGTATGTGACCACTAGTGGTATTCTGCCATTTCCTGTCTTCAGTCTGCTCTGTAATAGATTAGTCCTGGGTATAAGTCTTGCCTTGCTTATCTATCTGTCTGTCTGTTTGCCTATCTATCTATCTATCTATCTATCTATCTATCTATCTATCATCTATCCATCCATCCATCCATCCATCCATCCATCCATCCACCCACCCACCCACCCACCCTTCTGTCCCTTCCTTCCTTCCTTCCTTCCTTCCTTCCTTCCTTCCTTCCTTCCTTCCTTCCTTTCTTTCTTGGTTTGAGGAATGCTTGTGGTAATTGTATGAGTTTGGCATCCCTGTCTTGTGTGTCTGAGCAGATGTGATTATATCAGAGGGCCTGATTGCAAACTGTGGATTTGGTAGTGTGTTCAAGGTGAAAACTAGAAGCATGTAAGTACGTGCAGCAGTCAGTGAGTTTGCAATATAATGTGAGGCTTAGATGTTCACTGTGTACCTGTATGGTGGCGTCCAGAAAGTGAACTTGTTCTGTTGATAGTTCCAGGCTGAGATTGATAACAGAGTGGAAGTTGTTGAATTTCTTGGAAGTTGGTGAAATGTCTTGAGTGAGTCCTCTCCACGAGTCCAAATTATGAAGAGATCACCAATGTACCTCTGGTAAAGGAGAGATTTCTGGGTGCAGGAGTTAAGGAAGCATTGTTCTGGGTCAGCCATGAAGATGTTGACATATTGTGGTGCCATGCACATGACCTTAGCAGTACCCATAGCCTGAAGGTATATGCCATTACCAAAAGTGAAGTAATTGTGTGTGAAAACAAAGTGGTGGACCTCAGTGGCTAGGTCTGTTGTGGTCCCATCTGGAATAATGTTCTTCACAGCTTGTAGTCTATCCTTGTGTGGGATTTTGGTATATAGGATCCTTCATCTGTAGTGACTAAGATGGTATTCCCTGGGAACATCTCCTCAGGTCAGGGTACAAGTAAAATTGATACTTTGTTTACAAATATATACCCCACTGATTTTTTAAAAATATTTTTCTAAACTCTAGGTTAGGGAAGGGGAAGGAAGGGCCCTCCTAGTATTGATAAACTACAGCTTCCATCATTCCTTATCATTGCCCTTGCTCTCAAAAGCTGATGAGAAATGAGAGTCCACTTCAAGGACCAAACATTTCCCCAGCCCCATTCTGGATAATAGTAAATTAACCTATTTTATTCTTGGTGCCATTTGAATGGATTGACAACTGTGTGCAGTCTTCAGCAATCTGTTCCGATGCACACCTTAATTATAACCATGTTCTAATTAAATGTTATGATGTTTCTTAAAGGGCACTAGAAATGAAGTAAGGAGAATCTCTAAAGAAAATCTCTAAAGGAGATTTGCTGTAGAGTGTAAAGGCAGCAGCAGAAAAAGCCCTGTGCTCTGTATATTGTGTAGCTAAACATAACAATCATTGTAAGCTACACTCCTCAGGACTGGTACATCAAGGGTTATCCAGAAGGGGAGAGTATGTCACCCTCTGAAAATTCTTCCAAATTCTTTAGATTTCTTTAGATTTTAGATTTTTAAAAATTGTGATTCTTTTAAAAATACAATCACATTAGTCTTTGGATTCTTTATGGCAGTTAATTATTTGTGCATGAAACAGAAAATCAATTAAAATTATATTTTTTTAAAATACAATCATATTACATGAAAATAGTTTGGACCACAATAGCACTGGTTTAACAGGTGTCTTGTTGATTCAGGAGTAACAATACACAGTCATCCAACAGCAGCATAAATTCATCACTGAGAAATTAAACTGTCTAGTAAATTATTTTGGAACTGAGAAAATGTCACATCTGAAGAATTATGTGGCAGCCTAGCCAACTTTGCTTCATATCAGTGTTGTGGACTAAAGGCTAATGCAACCAAGATAGAACATCATTTTCTCTTTGGTTTTGTGAAAGGCCTCGTGTTAGGATTTGATTGTGGCAGTTCAGTGAAACAATTTATGAAAGTAACAGAATCCTAGCAGATGGTTAGCTTATGTCAGCTTTATGAGAAGTTAACTTTATGCAAATTAGGGTGAACCAATATTCTCCAGGTCCAAAGGGATTCCGTTAGATACAGTCATGACCATATTAAAGAAAATCCAACTGTGGTTGTTTTCTGTATCTCAGAGTGGGCCTGTAAGACTGTTTGTTCCATATAAAAGACGGAAGAAAGAAAATGAATTGCCTACAACTCCAGTGAAGAAGGATTCCCCCAAAAACATCACTCTGCTTCCAGGAACTGCTGCTACTACATGTAGGTCTTTCTTAGAAGAAACAACTTTGTCAAATTAATCACAATACTGCATTTTTATAATTCCTGTATTACTTGATTATTATCTGTATTCTATTTTAAATTCATAGCTGTTATGGTTTTTATTTGATTGCAATTATTTTAAGCCAAATCAAATTGTGATGGCTTTTAGCTGTGAGCAATAAAGACAGACAGACAATACTCTTTTAATATTCATCTTTTTTTTTTTTTGTATGTTTGGTATGTTGGCATGTGGGCCCCAATGTGACTCCATCCAGATTGTTTTTAACTGAAGAAGTCCCCTCATGACCTCTTAGGGCTAGCTGAGGCAATTTCTGGAGCTTAGTGGTGCTTCCCAAAGCTGTTTTCCTAGACCTGTTTTTTTCAAAATGGGAAGGATGGACTTGTGACTTTCACTTTTGAAAAAAAAAAACCCATCTTGGGACTAAATCAAATCATATGGGGATGGGGGAGACAAAACTCTGGCAAAATTGTCCCACCATGGCATGTAGTGCAGAGTGGGGAGGCCTTTCTCAGTAATTTTTTAAATGGGGGAATGGCGGTAGGCAGAACCAGCATGGTGTAGTGGCTTGAGCATTTGATCATGACTCTGGGGGCCAGAGTTTGAATCCTTGCTTGCCCATGGACACCCACTGGGCAAAACAGATTCTCTTGGTCTCAGAGGAACTCAACGGCAACCCCCCTCTGAACAAATCTGCTCCCCCCCCAAAAAAAAACCTCATGACACAACAAACAATAGCAGTAGGTCTGGGCCTCCCAGGTCTGGCAGGCCTCAGGAAGTTAGCCATCCCTACTCCAATTTCAGTATAAAGGACTATTATGCATTTAGTTTCTATAAAATACTCTGCTTTCTTCAGAAGAGTAAGTAAACTGAGCTTTCTTTTTTGTTGTAATTAACCTTTTCTTTCACCTACTAGCAGGTGATTTTATTTTGAGGAACATACATTCTTTGAAGTCTAAACTTGTATATTTAGTTTTCGTGCTTCTTTTGTTCCTCCAGTTTGTGTTACAGAACCACATGTCTTTGACAGTCTAGTTCCAGATAGTTCTGTATGCCCTATGCTTCCTCACTTATGTTGATGGCATTAAATACTTAAAATAAAATGGGAGTTATTTATTTTATTGGAATACAGTATTTTAAAATTGTTACTTAGGCTTTTATTAATTTTATGTTTTCTATTATTATTATTACTACTACTATTGTTATTGTTAATAGAAACATAAAATGAATAAAAATGTAGAAAACAATTCAAAAGCACACCAATAAAAGATAAAATAATATATTACAATAGGGAAACATTGTATTTGGTTTTGTGAAATTTAGGCTAAATGTTACTAGAATAGTTTATGCAAGTTGAAAATAAAAACAGAGGTTGCTGACTGTTGTGATGGCTGTTAACTTTCTATATGGTTCTGAAAGTGTTTCTACTTTTTCCTTTTTTAGTCACTGTGACTCCTTCAGGACAGATCACTACCTCTGGCACTCTGACCTTTGATCGTGCGTCAACTGTGGAGGCCACAGCTATTATCTCAGAAAGTCCATCCCAGACTGATGTTTTTACTGGCACAGCTGGTGAGTTAAACAAACCATGGGGATGTGCACACATGTAGGAACATGAAACAGAGGTACTTGTGGGAAACCGTGGTGGCGCAGTGGTTAAATGCCAGTACTGCAAGCCACAAGGTTGTGAGTTTGATCCTGCCCAGCTCCAAGGTTGACTCAGCCTTCCATCCTTTCGCAGGTCGGTAAAATGAGTACCCAGCTTGTTGGGGGCATGTATAGAAATGTTTCGAAATACATGCTATTTGTAAGTTGTTTGCCGCCTCGATCCATATGGAGAGGCGGGATACAAATAAATAAATAAATAAACAAACAAACTATGAATTTCTAATGTTAAAATTTCAGGACTAGAAAGCCAGGGTCTAAGGAAGAACATAGGAAGACAGCAGCAAAGGGCCCTATCACACTATAGTGCTATAGCATTATTATTCCACCTTAGCTGACATGGCAACTATTATGGAATCTTGAGGTTTGCAGTTTAGGGAGCGGAATTTAGAATTCTCAGCCAGAGAGCTCTTGGTTGTCACTAAACTACAAATCCCAGAATTCCACAGGATGTGGCCATGGCAGTTAAGTAGAATAATAGTGCTATAACAGCGTAGTGTGATAGGGCCCTAAGTTGTCAAAACTGCAGTCCTAGAGATATCTACTCAGAAGTAAATTCTAATGAGTTCAGTAAGACTTATTCCTCAGGCATGAGTGTGTAGGACTGAGGAACATTCCCTGCAAAATACCAAACCTTGTAAGTGGCTATAAAATGTGGATTTAGAAATTAAGGAGCATTTGCAATCACATTTCCTTATTGTAGAGTCTATAAGGGAAATTTATGTAAAGCTAATAGCTTCTAATCTCTAAATCCACATTTTGCAGCCACTTAGGAAATTTTTAAAGATATTCTTAAAACAAGTAAACAACATAGGGGGGAAATTCTTTACGGTATATCACAATCTGAAATCTTTAGTAAATACTTCGAACAGCAGTTAAATATTAGTTGTAATTTAGAAAAAAATAAAACACTGACGCTATAATTTTAGGTGGTGTCCAATGGTGACTTTCCATCACAAGTAGAATATATACAGTAACAGAAGAAACTCTGCCCTCCACCTGGAGCACTCACATGGATTTGTCTACTCTAGAGCAGAATTGGGACAATTGGGAGCATAGGGACAAGCCTCAGTGGACAAGGAAGTCTGTTTATATGACATTGGATTTAGTTCTTCGATTTTTCTTTATGGAATAATGACATTTCATCTCTGAAAATATCAATAATATTCTGATTTTGAGGATGTCAGCATTTGGAATTCCAGTTTTAGTATTCCACTGAGGCTGAGATTTTTTTTCAGGTTGTAATTATAAATGCTAGAGATCTAACCCACCTTACAGGAGAAACAATATCATTTATCACTAGTTGATTCCTAAAAAATGGTACACTTTCTCTGCCTGGGATGGTCATTTTCTTCCACCAAGCACATAACTTCAGGAGGAATGCTTATGGAGGAGGGAGGGAGGGAGGGAGGGAGGGAGGGAGGGGATGACTGGCTGATCAGCCATATAGACTGATTCAACCCTGCTGATCATTGAGGCTTCACAGCCAGATTATCCTCACAGCTTTCTTTAAACAAAAAACAAAACTTGTAATTTTGCTTGTTGGTTGTTCACCGCATTATGAGACCTTAATATTGGTATTTTTTTTTTAACAGTGCAAGACACAAACGTTCAGCAACCTTGCCGGGTCAGTCATCCAGAGCCTCACTATCCAAGTTATCAGGACAACTGCCAGATCTCAACATTCCCAGAGGCAGCATTGCCAACTTCTCACCGCAAAATTGGTAAGTTTCATCCTCATTTGAACATAAGCCCTAAGCATTTCTGCTAGTTTATTTGTTTATTGGATTTGTGCTCTACTTTTCTCCCAGAGGATGGCACTCAAGGCAGCTAACAGTGCAAAAACCAAACAAACCAAACGCAAGTAAAACACAAAACAGATCACAAATACATTTAAAAACACAGGAAAGGACACCCCGCAGGAAAGGCTGGCTTCTGAGGGTAGGGAGAATCAAGAAAACGGCCTCTGCTTTCTCCTATAAGTGACTAATTCATTGGGAAAAATGCTGTCTCTTGCTTGAGTTTGCAGATAATAAAACTTAAGGAATACATTTTGCCCTTGTTTTGTTTGTCTTTTAAATAGCGAGTTCCTTTTTGAAAATATTCAACATGAGCTCTGAAGTATTCTGTATGTGGGGTGGTGGTTATCTACCAATGTGGGAGGAATGGTGGAGTGGTATGGGAGCTTGTAGAAAGGGGAATGAGGATCAAATAGCATCTTGCTCCAATGCTGTATAACTGAGCATGTACTGGACCTGCTGTTCTCATGTTCTAGAAGATATGGGGTCTGCAGAGTGAAAGCACTGTGGCCAGACTTTTGCCATTTTGTCAGACTTTTGCTAGCAAAATAAAAGTACCCTTTAACTATTGGGAAGGAAAACTAGCCTATTTGGTCTGCCTTGGGATCGTTATGGAACCCAGTGGGTTCTGAAAAACGTTGAGATTGTTTTAGTGGATGAGATAGAAGATTCTGTAGTTCCATCATGGTGATCAGTTACTCTCCTTCTTGACATTCTGTTCCCAGTCTGGCTACAAAATGGGCCAATGAGCTGCAGGCTAAAAAAGAGACAGCCAAAACATGTATTAAGAAGCTTGCTCTGAGTTTATCTGACCACAGTGTCATGGAGCCCATTTGTAGGCAGTAAAAGGATGGTGCATTTCCACTGGTAGCATTGCATCAGCAGCATCATATCTTTTTGAGTTCTTTGGGATGTTCAATAAATCATTAGATTTATTAGCCTGAAAGATGATGCTTTTGAGCAAAGGGGGAACAACCTGCTGTAGCGATTTTACTAATGTTTATTAAACTTGAGAATTAGTGCCACAGGGACACCACAGTTAACAGCAGAGCCAGCAATACATCTGATTTCTTTGGCTTATTATTTGGCTTATTGTCTTATTATCATCTCCAGCTTGGGAAATGGAGCAATTCTGCAGGATAGTTGCTGCCTACCTTCTTGAGGTTTATTGGAACACTTTGCCTATACAAGTGTTTTCTCTGTGGAATGCAGAAAGTTCTGCATGTGACAAGTTTTCTTATTTAATCCTGATTTTCTTTTTTACATATTAATTTCATGCATACATGTAGTGCACACTCACAGTGCTATAGCACACCTGTGCATTTCCCATGTGATTGTGCTTATAACCATGTTCCATGAAATCCAGAAGCCTCCACAGGGACACTGAAAATCATTGGAAGCAGAATTTTGACAGCGCTCATGCAGAGGCATGTTGAATTCAAGCTTTTCATAAACAACATCGTAAACTCCAACAAAATGTTATTTAGAGCCAAAGTCCCCAGCGCATTCCCCTTGTTACAAAGCTTCTGAATAAGATTTTTTAGTAGACTTGTATAAAATAGTTCCCAACATAGCACCTAACCTCTGGCTTCTGTTTTTTCCATGCACACATAGCTCTAATATGAGATTTGGATGAGTAATGCATAAAAATCCTCTTTTGTTCTGAAGAGTAGTCTCCCAGTTATTAAATCATGTGTTTTTTGGAGTTTGGAAGGATAGCAGTGGAAAAGTAGCACAAGAAATTCTGTATTCCAAGAGACTCTTATTTGACCTGAATTACCATTAATACATCACTTATTATCTCCAGCTTGGGAGATGGAACAGTTCTGCAGTTGCTGCCTACCTTCTCGAGTTTTATTGGAACACTTTGCCTATAAAATTGTTTTCTCTGTGGAATACATCCCCTGGAGTTCCTGCTCTCCTTGGATTGTGC